>CM052293.1:8203671-8295884 GCA_028455765.1 Lasioglossum oenotherae | reverse complement strand
GTCTATTGGCCGACTGTGGCAACTCGCGTCTAGGTCGCGCTCTGATTGGTCCGTGTTTTTCGTTAATAACTCCTAAACGAAGCCGCGGACAACATTTTTGCAAAGGGAAATGTCGCTTGAAATGGTCTCGGGGACCACCCCCCTTCGGGAAGTTCACGAATTTTGGGACACCCTGTATAGTGTTACTTTAGCAGAGATGCGATTGGAGAGATCATCAGGCGAACATCAGGTAACATAAAATGGCGTCCGATCAATTTCCACCGGCGTTATTGTTGACGTTGCTCTTGTACGCTCGTAGCAGTTCGGTCGGTTTCGTACTTTACAGGATGTTTATCCGCGTAGCCTAACACGCGCGATTTGTCATCGGCCTCGAGCGGAAATGACATTTATAGAAGACGATATTCATCCGCGCACCGACGCGCACTCGTAAACCGCTTTGAAATGCGCGCGGACCGTTCCACAAATTTCCGCGGGCCGATTGTTCCGCAGCTCGATGAGAACCGGGAGCACATAATGAAACGCTCTGAAAAAGCGCCATCGGTTTCTCTGTCCACCTTTTCTGCTCATTTTTCACCGGTATTTCGCTGACCCATTCATTAAAAACGAGAACTCACCGAGCGGACCGAAATTACAACGTATCTCTATCATTACTCGGTCGTGTAGCTTCACGCAAACACCCATTTTCATGTCATTTCCGAAAAATCAAAACGAAAGTGGTATTCGTTTGTCACTTTATCTACCGGGAGAGATTGTTTATCCATAGGATTTTCCGTAATCATGGCATATAAAGAGTTTAAATATTTTCTTTCGAACAATAGCTCGTCGAGAAATTGTCAAACGGGTTCTCCGGTAAGAGGATTACAGATTCCTATAGTAAAAAGTAGCATCGGCTTTGGAAAAAAGGTTGAGATTTTTTACGGTATCATGAATTTTTACAGCGGCTGGAAATCTGTTTGGCGAGCCGGCGAACTTACCGACATTTCGAGCTTTCAAATCCTCGAATTAACCCCTTCAGCATCGAACCACACCCTGACGCGGAAGAATATCTCATTTGCGCTGCAGGTAAGCAATTCAACAGATTAGGCGTTTTAGTGCCTTTTTAAAACGGCTGTTTGTTTGCTGGAATTCGTCAATCCTTTCGGAGGGAGCCTTTTCTGTCCACCGATCGATGCTCGTGTCCCTAAACGCCTAATTCCTTGCGTCGAGCTGCTTAACGAAATTATCCCTGCAAACATCGTGTTACCTTCCATGTGTTTGCGAATTATGCAGGCACGTTAAAAAATTTCTTCTTTCTTTTTTTGCAGACGGACATTAGTTAAAACATTTTGGCTGATTGCGCTATGGTTTGTTTGCTTGTTTATGTGTCATTGTTCTTTTGTTGGTGATGAAACATTCAGTTTATAGTCGCGACTAGATCTCTTTGCATTTTTCATCAGTCTCGAAGGAATTTAAGAAATGTGTAATTTAAAACAGTAAAATATTAGAACAATTTAGAAAAACTATTACCTTATCGTCAACCTATTAAACATATTAAGGAAGAAAATCAATTTCTATTTCACTCTAGTTTGTTGCAATTCAGGTAGAAAATTGTTATTTTGCATAAAGATACACTGTCTAGTTATTAGTAAGACAGTGGATCTTTATGCAAAATAAAAATTGTCTACCTGAATTGCAAACAAACTGAAGTGAAATAGAAAATTATTTTCATTCTTAATATGTTTAACAAATTGAATAAGAATATATTCAATATGTTTAATGTATATGATGATGTTTAATGTATATGAATATGTTTAAATCCTTCGAATGTTCTACTGTTTTAAATGACACTTACTCATGCTTGCCCTAAATGCATAAAATACGCTGTCTAATTATTACAATGTCGCTAGCTACGGTGAACAAGATTTGTTCAGGAAAAAGTTTGTCGTCGAAACAGTGCAGCTCGCACGAACGCGCACTATCAGCGATAGTGCGACAGATTATTGCTAGTTGCGAGCGGTGATCAGAACGCAGGATCGAACAGGATGCCTAACATTATCCGGTCGAACATAAAACACATAAACGTGGGGGTTGATGGCGGCACCTCGGCAGTTCACGCGAACGTAATTCGGTCGTGCGTGAGGGTGACCGTAGCTTTATAGATTTCGCATAAAGCAACGTTACACCGTACACGCAGGTAAATTAGGCGTTTAATCAAACCGTTTAATCAGCGGCATGATTGTGACCGCATCTGCTCCTGCTGTTCGCGCCAATTATCTCCGGAGTGAGATAATTGTACCTTGCTATTGTACAGTCGCCGCCAAATCCCGAGGGTTTCCATGAACTGCATCGTTTTCGATTTCATTGTTCTTGTTACGTCGCTGAGCGATTCTCCTATGTATCGTAACATCACACGATATTACATATAATCGAGAATATTCTCATTTGTTTTTTTACTAATGCAAAGGTGCATATACATTTATCAATTGCATTGTTGTTTTTAGTGGAAATGCATATTGTTTCACATAGTCCGCATTTTTCGGCAAAGAAAAAGGTGCTGCCTCAGAGATCGGTCTTCTCTTATGCCCCGACACTCTTTCTGGAACAATATACACCTGCCGCGAACTCCCACAATCGTTTTGGGGAACTGTTAACAACAAGTCGACGATGTCAATAACAAACGGGACTTTAACTGGCCCTCATTTTTACCGGATAAGCTCCGACTAATTCAGATTAGCCAGTCTGAATTAAAATAACTCGGGGCATGTGTTCTTCATTTGCTTCGGTTTTTTTTCCACCGTAGAACACGGGATTAGCAGCGTAATGATCTTCGGTTGCCATTGAAATTGCGACCTTACCGGAAAACCTCGCTTAATAAATTTGCGCTTTTCCTGTCATTTTCCCTATTTACGGTAATTAACTTTAACCCTCGGAGTCCTGCGAATTCAAGGCCAATGCCGGAGTTATTTCTGACCCACACCAATATTTCACTAATCGTATTGACATTGACAGTCGGTCGACTTGTCCGCACGGCTACTGCGATGTGCCACGAATGACTCCGACTCTGGCATAGCGTACGGAGGGTTAGAAGCATGACCGCGCAAGGGTAACTAATTCAACAGCTTTATTGCTATTCTTTTAGGCCGCTCTTCCTGGCGTAACTTTCTTACTCTCCTATTCGTTTTGTCTCGCTAACAGCAGTTCCATTATTTCAGTAAATATTGCAATAGTTCTCTTCATCTTTCCAAGCTGAAGAACTTGGGTGAATTTTGGTGCTCGAGGGATCTAGGCTGAGTCGCGCTAATTCAATTACATAGCAATTCAATTACACAATTGAATTACATTGTATTTCAATTATACAGGGTGTTCATTTGAAAACTTTCCAGCCGAATATCTCGAAAAGTTTGAGAGATGTTAGAAAAGTGTGAAACACGTGTCCAAGGATTCGAGGGAGAAGAGGGGGGGGGGTAGTATCAGCTTTTTATTTGGGTGGAGTTCTCGAGGTCATTTGAAGGTCAACTTTGTTTTTTTCAAATGGAAATCTGCGGATAAAAAAGTGCGCGGATAAAAAAAAGTATCCTACGAAAATTGCTGGTCTTTTTACCACGCTTATATTAGCTTGCCGAGTTTTAAACCACTTCCCGATGAGCTAGAGACTTGAAACTTTAAACATAGCTCAGAACTGAATGACAATTAAATGTCAAAAAACAAATTTAAAAAAGAAACTGTGTGCGTTCAGAGAAAAAAATAATTTTAATATTAACCGTGACACTTCGCCGTGCGACGCTCGGTAGTTCAGCGATCCCCACTCCGGCTCATCCCCACTCCACTGACCCATTTCGCACCGAAGGAGCTCGGTCAGTGTGCTATTCCGCACATTCAGTTCCTTTTCGGACTCCATCAAGAGACGTCGTCTCTCGGAGTCATCCCGTCATTCTATCTCGCGTATTTCCATATCTTGCGTTTGTATCAGTGTCGCCAGATGAGGGGAATCACGGTGAGATGATGTACCTCCTCTCTGATGGCCAGACCAGTCCACGGCACGGGCACCGCGGTCTACGGTCTTAGTGGGTGACGTTGGAGTGTGTGCATGGTGCTGGAATGGGATAGTGGAAGGGCAAAAGAAGGAGAAGAAATGAAGCCGGTTTCTACCTCATCTGGCGACACTGGTTTCTATATCTTACTATTTCATACCAGTATTACTATATCTTGCGTTCTATTTAAAAAAGACGAAGATCTACAGTCAGTAAATACCACTTCAAAAAAATATTGATCTCCATCCATGTTTCAAAAATCCATTTTTCCTCGCGGGCCGTTACCATCAAAGCACTGAATCATTCGCGAACATTGTTCGCCAAGAGTCCGCCGATATCGATCGCCGGAAAATTATAATCCAATCGGCCTGGAAATTATTCGCGGCATTAAATCCGATCGCCGTTTAATTAAACCGCTGCCCGAATTATACGCGCGTTAATCCGCGGAAAAACTGCGCGTTCGCGAAAAACCGTTTTCGGTTAAGAGTTTAGGAGCGGTCCGATAAAAAACGAGGCTGATAATGCTCGGGACGAGTAGTTTCGCGTATTAGCAGTCGGAAAACAGTTCGAACAGGGAGTTCGCTGATATACGGATATCACGGGCAACTGTACGAGGGCCGTCGGTTGTTCCAGATTATTGGCGGCGCGCGCGGTGCACGGCTGAATTAAGCCAATTATCGGCGAATATCCAGAAATTAGTGTATCACGCGGCAGATAGTGTTTATTGTGCCAACAAAATGCGGCTTTATGAGCATGCTAATGGCTTCGTAACTGTCCGATGGACAGAGCGAGTCGACCCGGGTCAGTCTTTTCCCGGTAAACGTTCGAATTAACAGTTTCACGAACGTTCCGAGGGCTGCTCGGAAACGAATAAAAATGTTTTTCTCCTCCTTCGACACCATTACCCGACCGTTTGCACCTTCCAACGCGTATTTCTCATCGGATTGCATCTATGCAAATTTATAATTGTTTATTTGTCACTTACTTAGTAGTTTTCCAGATAATTTCAATCAAATTTTGTTTATAAACTTCTCTGTATTTCTTGACACTTATTTCATATTATGAATATTATTCAAGAAATATAGAGAAATTTATAACCAAAGATATCTGCGATTTAAATTATCTGGAAAACTACTGAATAAGTAACAAATACACCATTTTTTATTTTATTTTAAGACGATAAAACTTACACGATTAAGCGTATAGTAATTTTATGTCGTAGACAGTGGCGCGTTACTCTATGGGCAACTTGGGCAAATGCTCGGGGCCCCAAGCAAAAGGCCCCGAATACAAAATTCTACTTTGCCCAAGGCCATAACTAGTTATAACGCGCTACTGGTTGTAGGTTAGATTTAACTTTAGCTATCTTCATTGTTATTGGAACTAGGGCTGTAACTTTCCTTCGAAGGTCGAAGATTTCGAAGCTTCGATTTCAGAAACTTCGAAGTTTCGAAGTTTCGAAGCTTCGAAATCTTAGACCTTCGAAGGAAAGTTACAATCCTACTGAATACGTGAGTTTTGTCAAGCGCCAAGCCTGTCTTGTCTTTCTTTTCATTTAGTCCGCGATATCCGATTTCACCAAATTTAATAAAACTCATTAAAATTTTGTTTGCAAAGTATTATTTTTTGAGTACATTCGTTTTTAAGTACATTCGAAATTTATTAATAGAATGCACTCTTTTAAATTTAATTTAATTGCGAAAAATCAAAACGGAAAGTTCAGTGTCAGTCGCCGGTGACTGAAAGTTAATATTTTTATTTATCAAAAATCGTGACATGGTATGGAACTCATAAGTTACAACTTCATACATTTCGAAGACTTTGAAATTTCGAGCACTTGGAAGACTTCGAGGCTTCGAAGTCTTCGAAGCTTCGGAAAAGTTACAGCCCTAATTTGAACAAGAAAATTTTCGAATAACTTCTTGATGCTTTATGGGCTATGTTTATTAGCTTCATCTTGAGGGTAGTTTTTTTTATTAATATAATTTTGGTTGGGGCTAACTACATATATAATTGTTGTTGCTTACAATCGCGCAGCTCGTTTGACATTAATAATAGTCATTAATTTATCGTTATCGTTTCGCACCTTCTCCGCTAACCATTTTCCCTTCATCTATTATCTACGTTTGACTCGTACCTCAAGCATTGCTGCTTTTACGAGAGACGTACAACTGGTCAAAGCAGAGGGTAGTAACGACAATGTCGACAGACCTGGTATCCCTAAGGATCTCGGAACGAAAATTAGGGATTGCCCAAGAATTGGAACCTTCTCTTTGTGCCTGGCCAGGATACTTAACGATATTACAAATACTTTAATGGTTTTATGCGTATATTGCACGCCGGCGAAGTGACTATCTTCTAGTCCTTGAACCGCTCCCGTACCTCCCGAGCATCCGAAAATCGGTGAAACACGATTTTGCCTCGGTCGAATCCTTCGTGGATGGGTCGAGGGCCCTGGCCGTGAAAATGCACAGGGTTAGTCTATGCAAATTCACTCGGTCCAAATCGCGTTGCGAATTTTCTCTGACAAGGGACAATAATCTGGATGTGACATCGCCAAATCTCTTAATGGGACTTTCGGAGGACGTAGTTGTTGCAATATTAGGCACATGTGCTTTTAGCGACGATTGTTTATATTTAAGTGGTGAAAACAGCTCTTATATGAAAGGGTAGGCTCGTTTCCAGAATTGCAAGGGTGCGAAATGCGCATTCGCATTTTTCGATAATGCAAAGATGGGGTTTTTCAGTAGTTAAAAGCGCTAGAGAAAGATAGTAAAAGTACTATTTTATTTGCCACACTTATACACTCCGCAACAATACGATAAGATACCTCTAGATTTCTAATGTTTCTCAATACCAATGATGTGTACAAAGATTTTGTATATAGATCGGTATAGAGTATCCTCTGTTTAGTAACATACACACGAAGTAACTGTTATTATTTACGTTGTGTCTTAGGAGTTATATCAGTTTACATGAAAGACCGTTGCGTCAAAACGATAAGACATGGTGAAGAAGAATAGTTTAATTATTTAAATTATTTAAATTATTTAATTAAAAGAATAATTTAATTACACTGTCAAAACACCAAATTTGTTCCACAATTACTGTTGGGTGGTTCTTATAGGGTTTTTTTGCGCTGATTCCGAATCTGCCCTTAAACACGAGTTAAAATTTAAATACCCATTTTCGAATTTTCTGCGAGACGACAACCTTGACCGCTATTTAAAATTGTTGCCGCAGGTAAACTTCAGAGATCGTAAATCTTTTATCATAAGGTCTTTACGGGACAAAGGGACAAACAACACTAATGTCCATTTTAATGAAGGGACAGTTCTACTTTGCCTATTTATAGAGTACTATTGAGTACTATACTTATGAGTACTATACTTTGCCTGTTTATAGAGTTCAGTGTAAATTGGCGCATAAATTTATTATTACAACACACCAAATACAATAGGATAATACACACGAAATATACGAAAAATAAAGTTAATGTTATCAGTTAATGGTAACGGCACGTTGCCGCCCAACTTTCGAAATCATTCGATGAGGCAATTCACTGTTTACAAAGCTTTCTTATTGTTCAGAGTTCATCTGTTATTGCAGGCCATTTAGATCCAGAAAAATTGTGTTTGTGTTTAGGATTTAGGTTAAACGTTTCGTCGAAATAGCTCAATTGTAGACTTCGATAGATACATGTCTCAGAACTTATTCAGAGATTTTACACCTGGATAATAATCGTTAGACAGCAGATGTTTATACAGTCTTCAGTTTTTGTAGACGGATTTTGAGAAAGTGCGAGAAAATAAGATCTTATTTTCAGTAATAGTAGCCTGTGCAAAAATTTCGAATAAAGTGGATTTTGTCCACGTGGGTTTTAAACCAGCTTTATTCGAAATTTTTATTCAAATAAAATTTTTGCCCAACTCTGCCTGTGCAGACCTGAAATAAATGAAAATTGTACTAAATTCTGTTGAATTTTATAATCTAGCATTTTTTGAAAATTTTCGAAAGTCATAAATGAATAAAAATCCGCAGTCTAATAATCATTTAGGCTTGAGAAAAAGGGACCACAACGCGGGACGTTGTGTCGCGCCCGGTCTCATTTGAATGCGAAAAATTATAATCATAAAAGAATAATCGAAAAGAAAAATATTTTGTCGTTGGACTCAAATATTGTTTCTATGAAACATTGATCGTTCAGAGCGTAGTCAAGAGAAAGCGAAGAGTTCATTCCCGAGGATATACTTTCGACTGTGTTCTTCTATTAAGGAAATAAAAAAAGCGTCATTCTAACATTTGGGCGGGCACTTACATCGACCGGCTTATCGCGGAGAGCTGATAACGTAGGAAAAAATCGGAGGAAATACTCGCATGTGGATATACTTGAAAAGAGTTGCGACTTCTTCGTATTCTCTTCTCATGCGCCCTGTCACCGCTCTTTTGTGCCTGTGTCTCACGGTTCACGACTACTCGAAACTCTCGAGTCGATCTTTGGCAGAGAAAAAAGCGTGGGGAAAGGGCGCAATGAAACGGAAAGCACGATTTCACGCGCTCCAAGTACCATTAGTCCCTATCGAAATTTCAATCACTATCGATTTAGAGGCCCAAGAATTCTTCTATATCTCACGAACAATTATAGTAACTGGAATAATTTTTAAATTGAATTGCTATCCAAAGCTTTATTAAAATATATCTGAAAGTAATGTTTTATGGAGACTTTGTTTAAAGATAATTGCTAAGATTTTACGAAGTATGAAACACGTGAAAAGTGGGGAACGTTTATGGCTAACGTTGGCAAGTGCTTTGAATAAAATATTCTCAATTGTTCTATCCAAACGAACGACTTTTACTTACCAAAATAGGGCTTGTTCAAATGCCCAATACGTTATTAACCCTTTGCACTCGATTATATTATTCAAGATATTGTTTACATTATTAAATATATCGGTATCTAATCAATTGCTAAACATTTAGGTATTGTACGAGGTATTATACCAATTTCATATCCATAAAATGTCGAAAATCATAGGGAATGGAAGTATTCTAGATCGGAAGAAATGTTTAATTTTCCAGTTAAAATAGCTCCGAGTGCAAAGGGTTAAATTGAATTAATGGAGGAACGAGAGCAGTTACCAACAGGAACGTTCGCGCATAATGGGATGGAATGATGGTGCAACTACGAAAGCGGACATCCGGATCCTCGAGATCCCCAGAAACGAAATCCGAATGTGTATTACCGGCTACCGGGTGTTCTCCAGTTTCAGGCTCTTGTAGCGTTTACCAATTAGCGTCGACGCACTAAATACGCTCAACCTTCGCGTGGACGTGACGCACACGCACAAGACCCAAGTCGGTGAAGGAGCAAGTCGCAGATGAGATCTCGTAAGCGTGCGGCTGAAAAACGAAAAACGAGCGGCACCTTTCATCTTGCCGCTTACACTCTGCCACCTTCCGCGGTGTTTCCTCGGGATCGAGCATGTCACACGTTCATTTGTAACCGGCCGCTTCTTTTTAATACCGTTTCGATATCGCTTTCTCGAATCTAATGAATTTAAAGTGCCCCAGCGCGCCTGTGGTCTCGCATTATTTTTCTTAGCACGTGGGTATGAACATTTACGTTTTGAAATAATTCGAGCATCAGCATAGATAGGAAAAAAAGTTGGTGAACATCTTCTGAAACAATTGTAAGTGTCGAATTCAATTTTAATAAATCGCATCACATCGCGTGAATGGTTAATTTCGTGATTTTCATAAAACTCAGGGTTCGTTGACGTCCCAAAAAATGAGCGGCAATCTGTTGAACGAGATGGCGCAGGAAGAAGCGAGAGGCGACGAAATTAGAACGGAATTAGGCGAGCCACTTAGGCAATTGGGAAACACTTCGGGGCCGAGAGTACGTCTCCTCTCGAGGACCGAGTATCCTGCTTCCCTACTTCCTGCTCTTCCTTTTTTCGTCGACGCGACTAATCAAGAAAAAAATGACTTTGTTCCCGACGCGGGGAATCCTCTTCTCCCGAGCCGCTTATCGGCGCAGGCAGATGCACCGGAGTGCATCCGCGGCGCGCATCATGGAGGAAACGACTTCCCGAATTTACACGGGACTTCACTTATGCCGCTCCCACGAGCCTCTCCTCTCTCTCTCTCTCTCTCGCCGCGTACAATTTTTCGAAAACGAGAGTATCGTCGGCCTGTCAGCCGTTCGACGAGAACAACCCTTGCGCGAGAAATTCGAAAATCCTGTCGACATCGCTTTCTAATGGCTCGGCGGGCGCGAAACATGCGCGAAATGAGCTCCGAAATAAAATGTTACATAACCTCTCCTCGGTCTTCCCGACGTCGTTAATAATAGGTCTGAGTGTTGTGTCATGTCGTCGTTAAGATGATAAACATTGTCTCCTTACAGCGGTAGCTACTTAGGAGCAGTGGTTTTTATATTATTATTAGACTGCGGGTCTTTGGACAAGAGCTCATGGTTTTCTGGAGGATTCATTGTTCTGTCGTTGTATATCATCTCGCTAAATTGAAAATAACGTTGATATTTGGTATATGGATCAATGCTTCTTTAACTATTTCAAAAATTCATATTTTACACAGTCAGGACGAGGAAATATTCCTTGAGCGAATGATTTCGTTATACTTAACATCTTCTTACAGCGGTAGATACTTTTTTTTTTTAGATTAGATTGGTGGTTTCTGTATTATTGTTAGACTACGGGTCTTTGGACAAGCTCACGGTATTTTGGAGGGGATTCATTGTTCTATCACTGTATCGTCTTGTTAAAAATATTATATTTCATTCCATCAATCTCGTTATTTCCAACGGCGCAGCATTTTCGTTCAGAAATTGCGAAGCTGCGGCGCCATGTTGAATCGTCGCGAAAAATGATTTCAGTGCAATCAGTTCGTTGGAATCACGCGGAGAATCGTACCGGGAGCTCTTCGCCACTTTCGGGATCTCGTAGGACAAGTGTTCCAACTTCTGGCTGCGCGACTATAACTCCTGAGCTAACGCCGTATCTCCTCATGGCGGCCATCATAACCGGCCATGGTAAAGGCGCAAAGGGTGGGCGGTGGTATAGCAAAAGGGGGAATTTATTCCCGGGCATAATACCGAGTTTATAACCGAGTTAGCGAAATCGGCTTCGCTCTCCGCTTATTCCGCAGCCGGAAATAACGACGCAGCGGGGGCGTACGGGGGCGAGGAGGGTAGACGGTGGCCTGATTAAATTAGGGGATGATCGCGCGGAATTAGAGACATTAAATTCTATGCTGGAACACCGGTCGCCCGGTGAACATCGTTCCGAAACTTTCCGTCTGGATTTCCTGGTTTCGAAACTCGCCGTTCGTCGGGCTCCTTCCCAATGCGATTTTAATCGAATCCGAAAAAAAACATTACGCCGCTCCCGCCTATCGAACGTGACTGCTGCTGATAGGCTGATCGGTTGCAAAACATTTTTCATCATTATTAGTAGACTGCAGATTTCATGCATTTATGACAAAAATGGGTACATACAATTTAAAGCCGTGGGCATGTTACCCCTTTGCACTCGGTTGTACCCTGTGAGGCACCACTAAAAATTGTTGTACCATTATTGAAAATATTGTTTGCATTATTAAATATATCGGTATTTGATTAATTACTAAACATTTAGGTATTGTACGAGGTATTATACCAGTTTCATATCCATAAAATTTTTAAAATCATAGAGAATGGAAATATTCTAGATCGGAAGGAATATTTAATTTTTTCTATTGAAATATTGAAAGGCATCAATGTATTAGTTTCAGCTTAATAGAATAATTAGGAGAAGAATGCAATTTTTATTTGGCTCCTCTGTTCTGCAATCAATGCGAATATTTTTTATTTCGCATCAAAATCCGCAGTCTAATTATTAGTTTTGAGTGCCATTTTTACCAATTTTTAGGAATTTTTTTGAAATCCACAAATATTTCACAAGCGAGAACTATGTATACAGGGTGTCACAAAATTCCTTCAACATCCAGAAATGGGAGGTTCCTGAGATCATTTGAAGCAACATTTTACCTTGCCAAAATGGCGTCCGCGGCTTTGTTAAGGAGTTATTAACGAAA
Source organism: Lasioglossum oenotherae (assembly GCA_028455765.1). Lineage (NCBI taxonomy): Eukaryota > Metazoa > Arthropoda > Insecta > Hymenoptera > Halictidae > Lasioglossum > Lasioglossum oenotherae. Next base: position 8,283,777 of record CM052293.1, on the reverse strand, counting down.
AACACGGACCGATCAGAGCGCGGTTACAGCGAACGGAGTCCGACTGGACGACAGGTCCCGCTTAACGTGGCGTCGCCATTGGCCGAGCCAGGATGGATCCGCTGTAGCCGCGCTCTGATTGGTCCGTGTTTTTCGATAATAACTCCTCAACAAAGCCGCGGATGCCATTTTTGCAAAGGAAAATGTCACATCAAATTATCTCGGGAACCTCCCATTTCTGGATGTTGAAGGAATTTTCAGACACCCTGTGTCTCAAATTGAAAGAGAAAGGAAGAATTGAACGCGGACCTCGAAGGCGTGGCATGGCAAAATGGAATTTTCAGTGATTACCTTCCATCATAACCCCGCAGTTGTCTTTAGACGTCCCCGGCTCCAGAAGTCGTCTTTAGGCTCCTCTGTTTTTATCCAAAGGGAGATATCGCGAGGTTTCGCCCAAGGGACGGGACGATCATGGAAATAAATCGCAACGAAGCAAAAAGTTGATCGCGCTCGATGGAGTAGGGTGTGAGGAGTTTGCATCTGGCTGAAGGGGATCATGCGATCCTCGAGTTGTCGACGCGTGAAGAGCGGACGATTGGTTGGCGAACTTGTGAAAGGTTTACGACACCGACAGAGGGACTGTTCGACAGAGTGTTCACTGTCAGTGGAGGCTACGAGCATCGGTATATAGACTCGTTAATGGCACTTCATCGTTCATTACGCGCTCGGTGTTCGATCTAAACGGCTGGGAAAGATGGCGGTGATCGCGGTCATCGTGATTGGGAAGGAGGTAGGGTTGCCAGATCTCTTCTATATTTGAAATGAGTCTGCTATATCAGAACTTGATGTTTACGTACCTATAGGAATTTTCAAAAATCTTTGTTCGAATGAAAAAGAAATATTTCGAGCCTATCTCATATATACATAATTGCAGTTTTCACTACTTCTATATTTAGATAAAACATTTCTGGCAACCCTAGAAGGAGGGGACCTTTTGATTTTAAAATTGGAGTATTAAGCATGGTGTAGACAATTCCACTTACAAGCACATATCGACACCGAAAGCTCCGCTGGCATCAAGAAACAATAAGAACAATAAATATTATATTTCTCAGGGTGTCTCGAAATTCCTTCAACATCCGGAAATGGGAGTGACCAGTGACACGTTACTGTATGGGCAACTTGGGCAAATGCCCGGGGCCCCAACTAGTTATAACGCGCTACTGTTCCTGAGATCACTTGGAGCGACATTTACCTTAATATGAATGTGACACTAGGTGTCATATTAGGGACTCGAGGTTACCATATTAAGAACCCCTTTCGCTGGAACCTGCAAATGACATCACAAAAAATATATTTTTCCCAAGCTGTATTAATTTTTGAACAAACTTGACCCCAGAATCTTATAGAGAGAAAATTCATCTACAACTGGTAATTTTTTTGGTCGAAAAAGAGGATTTTAAAATAATCAAAAAATGACATCAACAAAAAGTGTTTCATATTTGGGCACTTTATCCTATATTTGCTATTAAACCATTATGAATATTGTATACACGACACATAGAAAATAAATAAGTCTAAAAAAAATAAAATACAGTTTCGAGAAACGTTTGTTGCAGGTGGATAAAAATCTTTCAGGAGGGAAAGGGTCGATTTCGCAGGAGTCAGTGTAGCCGCTCGAATATTCCATTTTAATTACGCGGCCGGAGAAAGGCGTTGATGAATAAAGAAAGAGGAAGTAGGAAACGAGGGCGAAGATGTCGGCACGAAAGCGAGGCTCCACACTCTGGATTAAGTTACTCTCAGCTTCGGGGATATAGGTAACAGATCGTTAAGCCGGAAGATCGAGGAGGTCTGGCGGTGAAATTACATTTTTTAATTATGGCCGGAGCAAGTTCATAATTGGTGCTCACTACGCGGGGGATGAAACTTATTAGTCGGCAAGGCTTTACCGTCCTAGGGGATGTAACATGGCCGGCTTGTGGAAGGATATCGCCTCGCAGTTTCCAGGGACGCATCCGGATGCGAGGAACGGCCGCGAAGGTACGCGAAATTAATTAATTAGTCCTCCTGCCATCACGATTGTTTGATCAACATTGTTCGCGACGGTGAGAAACTTTCGTTCCGAAACTACCGTTTGTAAATCATTTCGTGAATCATCGAATACATATTGCTATGCCATCTCCATGCACGTTGAACTGGTTTTATGTCGACGCATGTTTTTTTTAGTGGAAATTGTTCGATAAACGATTGTTCAATTTGTGGTGACTCGTTTCGATTCGCTTTGTTCCGTTGTCGTGGGGATTTGTGACAAGATACGTTTGTTTAAAACAACTGTTAATGAGAATGTTCAACTAAAATATACAGCCAGAATCTTTTTGCAACAAATGGCGAAGGAAATGATACAAGGGTTTGCAAACGCGCAGGGTAGCCGTCGCAACCATAAGCTTGCCACCTCTTAAGGGAGTCTCCTGATCTAGAGCATCATTTTGAAGGTCTGTTTTGGAAATTTTTATATAGAAATATCAGACGACAGTTTTGTATTGAGATTTTGCACACATACTTCCTATTATCTGAACTATGCAATAGAATTTTCTGAAACCAAATAGAAGACACCCGCATCAAGAAAATGTAGAAAAAGAAAAATCGACTTTTTCAAGTCTCCAGACCGGCAGACCCCGTTAAGCGACAGTGTCCGTCTTTTTAGCGCTAATAAAGGCTCCGGGATATTTTGAAAAACGACAGGGAGCACGGGAGAGACAGATCGGGCGAGAAGAAGGGTAGCAGCGGCCCTGACACTAATCTCGAGTTAGGTGGCAACATTTTCTCGTAGACAGGGAATATACGGGGCTCGTAGCTGTTGCACGGTTATCCGGCCTCCAACACGCGCACACGCGATTCTGTATATGCCTGTGCGTGTGCAACGTGTTACAAACACGTGTCGGACGAGATACAAGGTACGCGTTAAACTTTCCGAAGCGAATATCCCGTTTCACCCCGAAAAATATTTTGAAAACTACTAAATGCACCTCGATTTGTTACCGATAAATTATTACGTGAATTTTGAACGATTCTATCCGACTGCATTTACTAGAAAATTTTGGTTATCGACGTAAAGGCTAAATAATACGTATTTTACGTGAACGCGTGCACTGGTACAAGAAACAAGTTGAATTCTTCTTTCGAGTATTCGCGAGAAGTCTCTCACGTTTAATAATTGCAATAATTCCGTAGAATTTCGAGCCAATTCCAAATAATCCCATGAACAGACCAGGGTGGAAACTGCACGCTGAGAAATTCAGTGAAAATAACGCGCAGCAACGACAGCGTAACATTTCAAATCTTTCCTCTGTTCCCAGAGTTTCTCTTTCGCCCCTTTCTCTCCATTTCTTTCTCAATTTTCCTGCCGTTTCTATCTCGACGACCACCAGAGGGTAAGATGGGGTTGAGTCTCGTTACACGCGAGCCCCGGAGCTTATGCTCTATGTGTGTGTGTGTTGGGGGATGGCGGGGGTGGATACACATGAACAAGTAAATAGACAGGTAGCTGCACAGGAGCCCCACGTACACAAGGGTATCGTTGGTGAAGGGTCGATGGCGTGGTGAGAGATTCACAGGAGGTTGAAGGGGGCTGAAGGGGGATGGGAAGGTGGTGGATAGCAATAAGGTGCTGGGCACCGCGCTGTTACGACCCCTGATCTAGTGATGTCGTGTATGAGGGAGTGTGCTCTCGCCGTGCACCTCCACCGTGTGAAAATTATAGGAAACATGTTTCATCCTTCTCGTCATTATTTTCAATGTTTCCGAATAGTTGAGCAGCTCGGGTAAACGTCAGCGAGCCCCGTTCCGGAACCTTCGAAACTTTATCGAAAGATGAAATATTATTAGTCTGTGCGGATGTTTTTGCAAAATTTTCTTAAGAGACGCAGAGAGTACATGAAAATTTGTTTCCATCATCAACAGTCGTAACATTCGTTTTTGTTGCGAAAAAATCGCGGAATTTTATGGAAAATTTCACAGGAATTTTACTGAGAAAGTTGAAAATAATATAACCGAGTTCTCAATTTGAAATGCATAAATCCTGGAGGTATATAAAAACGCAACAAAATTTTGGAAAATTTGACAAGATATATAATTCTTACTAAATTAATGCAATTACCAAAGTTTGGGTTCGATTCACTGCACCGTTTAAAAATTATAGCAACTTAAAGTTTGCACATTTTAACACGTCTTCTTATGGAGAATTCATAAAATTCCATTTCAAACCCGATTTAAACCTTGATAAAACGCAACTAGAAACACCAAAGGAAAAAAATACACTCAAAAACAAAAATATGCTCATGAATGGTTTTCATTGCCAATATATTGATGGATTTCGAATTTCTTGTACTTTTGTCTCTCATTGTACCTCTAGAACATCCTTAATATTTGTGGACTCCATTTTGGAGGTGCCTGGAGGTTTTAATCGGCAAGATGAAGTCGAGCATCGGGAAAAATTCGCGTCTCCCGGCGGGAATAAAACACGAACAGAATTTCCGTCGGCTGTAATTCGCGTCGGACAGTAAGGGTGGCTGCGCAATTCGCGAAACGATTCGCCGGGGGTTGCGAAATCTTGAAAGGAGCCGCCTCAGGTAAAAAGAACAGCCGCCGGGGGCCATGATGGCTCTGACCTTTCTCGCTTATCTGCGGGGCGAGAGAGATACCGGGTCAATACTTCTCGGGAGGGTTTCCACGAGGAAAGAGGGGATCGTTTCGCCACCCCTCGTTTCTCTGCTCGCCGACGATTGGCGGTGGCAGGAGGCCGGGGTGGTGGTCCTGCGGGGGTGGAAACACACGAGATGGATATTTGATTGTATTTGTATTTGTACCCCGCGTGTCCTTGTAGTCGTATCGGAAGAGGACGAGCGACGGTGAATAATACCGTTCTTTGGGGATGTGAATCTGCGATTTTATTTATATCGTTTCTCTATTGAATCACGCCATATTTAGGAACCTGCCGGGTCTGCCAGGCATCGGCTGCGACTCCCTAATCGATATTTTATCGGCCCAATCGGATTTACCTGCGTTTTATAATTTTCTTCTGTTCCGGGCAGTTAGTTGAGTCCCTTGATTTTATCAATATGTAGAAACACAGACACATTTTTAGCATACATGTTTCTTCATTCAAATTATCACGTCGTTAAGAATGAAACTTAACAAATAAAAGACAAATTTCAAACGTATTTGTGTCAACTTGACAAATAATACACAAATTTCAAACATATATGTCTAGTTTCATACTTAACGACCTGATACATGCTGCCATAAAAATCCCATTAATCTTAGTGTTAAGAGTTACTCGAAAAAGAATTGTTATTTTCCAGATTCGCCAACAAAAACTGTCCTAACTGTTCCACTCGCCAAAATCTGGTGATTTTACAATAGACCCTACGTTCCTCGGAAGATTGCATGAAATCTTAATGTTTCCATCAGCTGGAAATAAAAAGATGGGGTCGACAAGAAGATTCGCTTTCCCCGGGAGCTATTTATTGCAGAAAATTGTATCTACTTTCAATGATTATGATTTATCTGCAGCCGGTTAAGACGGTGGTGGTATGAAGAAGAGAAGGAGAACTCACCACACCTCGTTCCAGCCCTCGACGACGATTGGTCCTGGCAGATCGCGCAGGACGAGGCCGGGGGTTAGCTAACGGAGGGATGAAAGCGGTAGAAAACGTTGTGTGGGGTTGTCTTCGAGGAACGGGCGAAGGGATGGAAGAAGGAAATCAAGGGTGCGACGAGGAGGAAAGTCCGTCCTTGAGCCTGCCAGGGGATGAGGCGCCTCGTGAAACGCCATCATCAAGCATTCATAAGGTGTAGCTGCCTGTTTATCAGAGGAATACTTTGCAGTAGATTCCTCGGGAATAACTGGCTACGGACTCCCTCCGGCAAGGATTTTCGAGCAACCATTTCACGAAATCGCTGTAATACCGCGGCGCTTTTTTCCTAATTGTTCTTTCCAATCGAATTAACACAGCGCCTGTCAGAATTTAATAGTGAAATGTTATTCTACCACATGCATTTTCAATAATTTTTTGTCTGCGAAATACAATCAACCCTTAGCAGTCGAGAGATGACACCCAGAGGGTCATCACTACACTGCGGATCTTTATGCAAAATAAAAAATGTTCGTATCGATTGCCGGACACTGGAGCCAAATGAAAATTGTATTCTTCTTTTAATTATCCTATTAAGCTGAAACTAATACATTGATGTCCTTAATTATTTTTAACATGTCCACTGGTTTAAACTGGACGTGCCCATTTTTGTTATAAACGCATAAAATCCGCAGTCTAGTCATTTAACTAAAAATGTTGGTGCCTAATCAATTATTACACATTTAAGTCCTGTATGAGGTAGTACATATACCAATTTCATATTCGTAAAATGAACAAGATCATATAGAATCGAATTATTCTGATTGTAAGTCGAAAGAAACGGTTAGTTTTTAAGTTAAGTTGCAAATATAGGGGATGAAAGTTTCGCAAACCGTACAGCATGTAAATCGAGTTCAAGTAGTCCAGAAGTGTTAATAAGGATTTAGCTGTTTTCACAAAATGATCAATAGGATCATCTCACCGGAACGAGAAAAAATTGAAGGGCATCGTCTGGTCGATTCGATTTTGATGGATGATGAGCCGCTCGTGTCTGCACGGTGGAGGAAACGCGCGGAGCACCGTTCAACCCGCATCATTAGTTGCTGAAAGGGAGGATAAAAGAGTCATCTCGCAGGACCATCAATTTTATTGATAGGTATAGCTGAGTGGCAATCCTGACAATCCTGGCAATCCTGTTTATCCTAGATGGAAGACTTCTGTTTGAAATTGTTGCTACTCGTTTTTGTCAGGAATCCATAAAATCAGTATATTTCGATGTTCCATCACACAGGGTGTCTAAAAATTCCTTCAACATCCGGAAATGTTCCTGAGATCATTTGAAGACTATTGTCCTTTGCAAAAATGGCGTCCGCGACTTTGTTAAGGAGTTATTAACGAAAAACGCGGACCAAAATCAGAGCGCGGCTACAGCGAACGGAGTCCGTGGCGTCGCCGTTGGCCGAGCCAGAATCAATCCGCTGTTTTTCGTTAATAACTCCTCAACAAAGCCGCGGTCGCCATTTTTGCAAAGGAAAATTTGCTTCAAATGATGTCGGGAACCTCCCATTTCTGGATGTTGAAAGAATTTTGAGAGACACTCTGTACACAATCGTTCGTAAATGTTAACCCCTTGCGCTACGATTTATTTTAGGGTTGCAGTGATTATAATTTCTTTGTCGTTCTCAATTTCTTCGAAAAAGAAGAATATTTATACTTATTATATGCCTGTGTATTTTCGAACGGCAACATATCGACAACAACACAATAAAATTTGGCTCGAATTTGAAGGAAATTAATTCGATACATATTCAATATATCCTGTTCGAAATCTGCATCACGAGTCCGAGTCGATGTTATAGTACAAGGGGTTAAAGCGCTCGTAAAATGATTAATTCCGTGGATGGACGATGATTTCGATCGAGTTGAATCGAGTTTCAGTTTTCGGCTGGTGGCCTTGTCACCTATGGGTTTACGGCAATTTCGAATCCCCGGGTCGTATAAAACTGCGCGCTGCCAGCAGCATATGTGAATGTAACCCCTCGCGCTGAGGGATGTTGTTGCCACCCGTGGCTGTGTACGTTTTGTCATTGGAATTTGATGATCCGCCGTCCCGTGGGGGGATCCCGGCTACATAAATATTTGCTCGGTAATCCCTTCGTGGATCCACTTGCCTCCTCGACGATGTAATCCCCTTTGTCCCGACTTCTACAACGCCACACCCTTCCGTTTTATCGTCGCCCGGATTCTTTTCCATCCACCTTCTGCATCGCGTATTCTCATGACGGATCATCGAGACCGATTAACCCGCCATTGTCATTCTCACAGACAAATTCGCAGCGTAACGACGACATTTCAAGAAACGATATACAGTACTGTCTTTATCGACGCAAAAAAAAATATTCCCTACACTGTAGTAATCTGATCTCGGGTATATCGGTGTGAACCACTACTAATGCAACGCGGAGAGCCGCAGTCGTCGGCACAGAACAAAGGCCCGCGCGTCCTCACAATGTAACAGCAATATTTAATCTTTTTTATTATTACTTCTTTTTTTATGGAACTTTCATCAATATATTCGTGGCATTTTTCTGATTAAAAAAAGACCAAACACGATATAATTTCAACTGTATTTATAGTGGTTTAATTGACGATGAAAGTTTCGGGCGCAACGAAGGACAGCGTATGGGAAAGAAAGAGACGTGGTCTCGCTTTACACGCGCTGTCCTTCTCTACGTTCGGTTCGGCCTTTGAAGTTGAAAAAAATAGCTACCCGTCTACGATCGCCGCAACCGAATCTCTCCGAGGCTTTTGCGTCAATAGAGACATTACTGTAGCTCTTTAAAAATCTCAATAAAAATTGTTTGACAATGTTTATACTGTTTCAGTTATAATTTGATAATGGTTGCAATGATTTAAAAATTGATCGAAATGGAAGATGACGGCGTTCCTTACATATGGTAACGATGTTCTACAATTTTGCGGGGATCTGCACTTGTCGAGGGGTGAATCCTTACCTGCTGTCGCCGAGGAAATAAGGGTACGAGCTATAGCTCTAGGGTTATACCAAAGGGTTGACTCTCGCTAATGAAATTAATCGAGCGCAAAATCCCCGACAGTAATCCTAACTTTATTATGCGTGACGATTCGCGTAGCTCACGCCTCGGAAAAGTTATGGCTGGTACTCATTCTTTTTTTCCGGGGAGCCTGAAGGGGTAAACATTGTTCTCCATATACGTACACGCACGATTATTTCAGTATTGCTGGCATGCTAATCTACGAATTCATCGTGAAGAAATCCGTGTGAAGGTTTCAAACAGAAGGAATTTATTATTTAGAAATTTATAATATCTGACCAGAAATAACTTCTGCGTTACACATTTTTTAAATTTCTACCATAAACATGAAATAGCGTTACGTATTATGAACGAGGACGAGGAATAGAAACTACGCCGCACGGACAGCAAACAAGCATATGAAAGAGAAACATAAAAATCTATCGCACTTCTTCAAAGTTCTGGGCAATAGTTTGGAGAGCTGTATTTTAATTATATTGTATTTCAATTACACATCTGATTAAAATACTTAGTAATTGAATTAATTTAAAAGTTTGAATTATGTAATTAAGTTACGACGTAGTTGTATTACTTATAATTGAAATACAAAGTAATTTACTTGCGTAATTGAATTACAATGTGATTGAATTAGCACAACTCTGATTGGAATATAGGTATGGTATTATCAGATAATCGTGTGTAATTTTGTTTTCAAAATGTGTAACGACCCATTAAAAAATCAATACTATTATATAGTGTATTAGAGTTTGCAATAATGTGATTTATAGGATTTATTAATATGTGGATTTGGATTTAAGTGTTTGAAATCCTGTTCTGAATCACAAAACACGTTCAGGTATTTACTTAGAAATTGATTTGCATAAGAAGAGAGGGAGAATCAATATAATTATTAATCAAATAAAAAATAAAGCAACAAAAGTACTACTCTGCGACTAATATTTAATGCGATTAGAATTTCAGGATTATTTTATAAATTGTCAACTGGGAAAAATTAGGATTTTCTTTTTAGCTCGACTTGCGTCCGGCGACTAGTCTTCCATTTCATTTTGTATAGCAGTGCTCACTATTACTGTATTAATACATACTTCACGCAATAGTAGCATCATCTGTCGGACCACCAGCAGACAGCATATGCCCCTAAATTCTACAAATCCCATGTTAATCCCATTTAAAACGGCGATCATGTATAATGCAGTGACTGCGTCTGTCGCGACAGGAAGTCATCCGGGGATGATTAATCGGTCTCGTAGATCCTTGCAGCCTCCTGCTGTCACGGACCTTGCAAAAAAACCGTACTCCTATAATCCAACCTACAAACTTGCACCGTCTAAAGAATGAAATAACACCAAACAATTAAATATACAGCACCTGCTCCAATATCAAAATTAAACTGCGAAATATTTCTAACAAAAAGAAGTGAATATTCTGTTGAAGGGTTAGAACAAGAAATTCATTTTTTTTTAATTCATATTTATTGCAATGCAGCAAATTTTTATTTTGCATAGAGATTTACAATCTGGTAATGACCCTACGAGCCTAAAGAAATTATGAAAGTGCGATTATTGAAGACTTTGACAATATTGTCACGTTGTATTAAATTGATGAAAATTATTAGGAGAAAAAATATGTTTTTATTGAATTTCTACTTCCTGCAATTCGTGCAGAAAGTGTTTATGTTGCATAGAGAATCGAAGTCCTATTAATGATTCTGGAAGCCTGAAGAAATGATGGAAATGCAATTATTCGTCGAAAACGCGACAGTATCGTTTCCTGTACAGTTTCCACTTCTATTCAGCTCCTTGCAATAAAGATGTCGGAGAGTTCGCCAGCGAGCGAGCGAGCGAGCGAGCGCGCGCGCGCGAGTATAGCGACAATCGTTACTCTAGAATTTTTCCCAGAGTGCGCTGTTTTGTTCGGGGGAAAGCTTTCGATTCTTGGGACGATCGCAAGGACCGCGGGAATTAATTTTGTCGCGAGAACCGGGCCCGACGATCCTCCACGTCAATGTGTCGTCGTTATCAACGTCCTGTTCACCTCTCAGCTGACACGCCGTAAATCGCGGATCGACGTGCTCCCGCAAAAAAATCGAGCCCGTGCGAGAGAGACCGGGACCGTCCTCTCCTGCAATCTCCAGGAAAATGAACGCCATAAATAAGCACGGTCGGCCAATAATTCCGTCGCGATCGAGCAACAAGAGTTTTTCATCGGTGCAGCCGGAACGGGGTTGCGGACGCGGTTGAATCTAGCGATGGAGACGATCCTCGACGTCCTGTTTCTAGTTTCACACCTTTCCAACAATTGTGCACCAGCTGCACAAAGAAATTCAAATATTTTCTTATCTCGATCATCAAATTACACGCTATGCTCCTGGAGAACAATTCTCTCTGAATTCACACGATTCTCGACTTCGATTCTCAACGTTCCAACAATAAATTCTCCAAAGATTTCTTTTAAACACCTTCAGATATACTTTAAAAACTTTCTAATACTTTTAACTAGATTACAAGTCGTGTTATTCATATGTTTAGGGGTTGCACAGACTAAGCAACTTAAAAGTTTATTCAGTGGAAACCTGTTAATTCGTATTCGAAATTGCTGGTATTGTTGAAGGGTTCATTAAAAGTCTGTAATTGTGGATCATAGACTTTTAAAAACTGTTTTTTTCGGGGTGGATTTTCCGTAAAGACTTGTTGAACAGGACGATGCGCACGGGGGTGTCGTTGCCATCGCTAGAAGCAAGAGCGAAAGCTCGATCGCGGACGTGGAGGAGACGGTGCCGATGGCGTGGGAGGATGGGTGGACGCGTTTTGTAATCAAATCTAAAATTCCCAGCGCGGAGGAGCCCGATGAAAGAGTAACCAACGGACACAATCGAATCGGGCTACGAGCTTGTCACCTGACTTCAAATAAGCGACCACTGTCCTGCGATTTCCGCGCGGCATTCCCTTGCGCCACCTTTAGCCTTTTCCCAACCCCTTTCTCCCCAGCTCGACCTCAGATTTCCCTCGAGGCCGGGGGGAAAAAAAGGAACGTGAATCGTAGCACACCCCTTGCCACGTCGAAAGAGTTGGAATCATGTCCGCCACATCGTATTTTGAATTTTTAGCGAATCGTTCCCGTATTTTCCAACGCGGTCCTCCGCCCCTAAAAACTTCGACTACCTGGCGGGTAATTAACCCCATGCCGCGTTTTAACGAGCGTGATGAAGATTTTAGCAAAGTCTAACAAGTATGAATGTTATGCTTTTCATTTTAGATGAAATAAGATTTTATTCGTTTGTGATGAATAGACTGTGGATCTTTATTAAAAATAAAAAATGTTTGCATTGATTGCCAGACACAAGCGCCATATAAAAATTTCATTCTTCTTTTAATGATCTTATTCAGGTGAAACTAATACACTGGCGGCCTTAAATCTTTTTAATACCTCCACTGTTTTAAATTGTACCTGCCCATTTTTGTCATAAATGCATAAAATCCGCGCAGTCTAGTGATCAATATTTAAAGATTGAAATAAATATAGCCATACCAAAAATATAGATTTTCTTTTCTCTCTTCTACATTTTCCGGGACAGACTTTTTAATCACTGTAAGTACCTGTAAAGAAAATGTTACGGCAAGGGGTTAATAGGCTTTTAAAAATCGACGATTCTTCAACAAATTTTTCTATGACTATCCGGAGTAATATTCGATCATTATTTGGAAAGAAATTATTAAGCTTTTATCTAATACAGCGCAGTCATTCTTGCTAAAGAGCCTCCTGTAGACATAGTTGAGTTTTAGTCAATTGGGTATCTTTCGTAAGTAGATCGTGCATCTTTATGAAAAATTATCTGCATCAATTACGTGAAGCTGAAATGGAATAACAATATATTTTTTCTTATAACAATTTCATCAAGATGAAATCTACCTAACGATACTGGCAACGCCATCTGTGGCAGAATGCTGAAGCAGGTAGGGAAAGCACAAATGTATCGATTTTTCACGATTTCATCATTGTATTTAAGTCTGGGTGTCCCTATCAGGAAGTGCATTCTTCTAGCTTCGATTTGTGCCCTCAGAAATGGTAGAGTCTTAACGAATGAACTTCGAAATACTATTTTTGTTGAGTAAAAATGATCCTCGCCAGTTTCTGAGTAAGACACCATGTAAATTGCGGCAAGTATTACGGATTGCGGACATGATTATGTTTAATTTTTGTTAAATGTAAACCCGGTAAGGTGGAAAAACATATTAAAATGACACGAAATTTTTTTTCGCGTCGCCCACAATCCTTTTGGGAAACATGTTTTTTTATGCAAAATAAGGCTATGCGAGCTTCATGTTGGAACTCCCTAGCGTACACTGAAGCAGTAAACTGGGTTCTAGTCCATGCCAAAGAAGAATAAATTGAGTTTTCAAAGGGACCACAGACTTCTTGGACAATATATGTATATCAGGCATGGGAATTAACTGCTCGATCAGAGGCATTTTCGAAGTCTACACCCCATCGACACGGGTGCACGTCTTACTCCCCGTGACGTTCTCAAGCATACGCATTCGTACCTACTTCATCGTATTCCTGCCAGGAACCTTCTTCTCATCTCACCACGATAATCATCTTTAATATTGTATTGTATCTTGTAATGTTATGTTTAGTGAAAAATAAAGAATGTTAGTTACAATAATTAATGTTCTTTTTTTCTCAACCCTGCACATGAATATTCGATAATGGCATTAGATTAACATTCACGAAAAGTTTCGACACACAAAACAAGATTCGACTGTTGAAAAATTTTCGAGCGTCTGACTTGTCGTTGAGTTGTACTACTGAATTTCGAAAATTTTCGAGCGTCTGACTTGTCGTTGAGTTGTACTACTCAATTTCGAAAATTTTCGAGCGTCCGACTTGTCGTTGAGTTGTACTACTGAATTGTGAAAAATTTTCGTTTCGAAATTCAGTAGTGCAACTCAGCGACAAGTCAGACGCTCGAAAATTTTCGGCCGTCTGACTTGTCGTCGAGTTGTACTACTGAATTTCCGAAAATTTTTCGTGGTCTGACTTATCGTTGACTTGTACTACTTTCTCAATTTTCTATTTCGAAAATTGAGAAAGTAGTACAAGTCAACGATAAGTCAGACCACGAAAAATTTTCGGAAATTCAGTAGTACAACTCGACGACAAGTCAGACGGTCGAAAATTTTCGAAAATTCAGTAATACAACTCAACGACAAGTCAGACGCTCGAAAATCGGCGAAAATTTTTAGAAATCTCGAAAATTGAGAAAGTATTAGGAGCACATGATATCAAAGGAGGTGGCACGAAATTCAGTAGTGCAACTCAACGACAAGTCAGACGGTCGAAAATCAACGAAAAAAATTGATTTTTGTATTAAATGAACATGCTATCGAAGGAGGTGGCACGAACCTCAGTAGTATAACTCTACGACAAGTGGGACGTTCGGGAAAAATTGTTGATTCAATAAATATATTACGCAGATATTCTTTTTAATACATAGTCTATTTATTCATTGTAAAATACATAAAGTGTTTGTATATTGTACAGGTACGTAACTTATGTATTTTACATTCTAAACATTTATAACACGAATGGTGACTAGTTCGGTGAGACTCGTCGCACCGTCAGACTTCTATAGTGTAATTCTGGAGTACAGGGAGGTACGGACAATTATATTTTATTAGATGATCATCAGTCCACTGCTATACTGATATACCTCGCTTGTGCTGCGGCAGCCGATGGATAAACCCGCTAGTACCACTTGCCGCAAATTCTGGAGACGCTGTATTGATAATCAGTAGACTGCTGATCTGTCTGCAAAATAAAAAAATAATCTGAATAATATCAACAGATTGTGGTAATTGCCTCTTGATTAATTTTTCTCTATTGTTCTCGATCTCATATTCTCTTTGGCACCGACGAGATGTATCTGTATGTATGATGTATTACATGTATCTCGTCGGTGGTTCGGAGCAGAATGTAACAATTTATGATAATCAACATGGTTCCGTGTGGTTCCGTGACGATTTGCATTCTAACCGACCACTCCGACGAGTATCTCGTCGGTGCCCGTGCCACCTGTGCCCACTTGCCTATGTCACTGAATAGCACAGGCGCTATTAGGCTAAAGATGATGTAGGATCTGATCCAGGCTAAGTACTAGAATAGGGGGCAGCACTCTCATTTCCTCTCTGCTAAATTTGATTTGCATCACAGAGTACTTATCTATGTTATCGACTGTTAGCAATATTTGCCCACCAGTTTGATCGTTTGCACCGACGAGATACTAGACTGCCAGCCCCTGTGTTATTCAGCGGGACGGGTAACCGGGCGCGACGGGCGCGGGGATAACGTGAAAGTTACAGTGATCTGATATACCACATCGCTAAAAATTCGAAATAATGCCACAATAATGCCAAAACATCGTCTGAAATATGGCAGAGAATGTAACATTTAATAATAATCGATATGGTTTC
Source organism: Lasioglossum oenotherae (assembly GCA_028455765.1). NCBI lineage: Eukaryota > Metazoa > Arthropoda > Insecta > Hymenoptera > Halictidae > Lasioglossum > Lasioglossum oenotherae. Next base: position 8,268,615 of record CM052293.1, on the reverse strand, counting down.
GTGATAATTCGCATTCTCACCGATACATCGCGACGTGAATCTCCTCAATGGTCTTCTTCACCGACAAAATACCGTCGATGGCCTTCTGTTTCTCTGGATGGAGCCAGAATATATCCTAGAGGGCGTAAAAAATACCGACATATTCGTGAGACACCAACTCCCATAAGGCTGGCAGTCTGTAATAGTATCTCGTCCGTGTCGTTTGACACTATCAGAGAGGATATGAGAGTGCTCACGCCCGGAGTTTGGCCTGGTTTGGCCGTGCCACTTTTGTCTCCACATCATGTTTAGCCTGGAACAGCTCCTACATCATCTTTAGCATGGAACAGAACCTACACCATCTTTAGCAGGAAATAGAACCCACTTTACTGTTATTAAAATAACTGGTGTAGGTTCTGTTCCATGCTAAAGATGATGTAGGAGCTGTTCCAGGCTAAACATGATGTGGAGAGTGGAGACAAAAGCGGCACGGCCAAACCCCGGGCGTGAGCACTCTCATTTCCTCTCTGTTCTTGTATTAGCACGATTTCGTATTTCTATTTTAACCAAAGTGAATCTATCGCAGAGCAGGATCTTCTAACTTTAATTTAAACCATTTTAAGTTACCAAGCCTTAAAAAATTTCTGCCGGGATATATCCTAAAATCGACTCGAAGAATCGTTTAAAAAATCGTTATAATATTATCTTCAGTAATAGGTTTATTAATTCTATAAATAAGTTCTAAATAAAATACTAAAATTACGAAATCTGTTGGTTTGACTAGAGAGTTCTGGTTTTACGCGTTATACAAGGAGAATGGATCCAGGATCCGAAACATTTGAAGCCTGCGAACTGCCAAAATTATATTGTGAAGGTGGCAAGGCTGGGCAAGGCAATGTATTATTGTTTTTTTCGTCGCTGGGAATTCCCAGTATTTCCCAGACTGTATTCGCATACATATACTCCAGATCGATTCAAATTGTTCAACAGTAACAGTCAGTTTTATACGTTGGGTTATATTGATTGTTTCGCACGCTCACCATCGATCACAAGAATTATTTATGTAGGTAAGATAGATAAATAAATATAAGCAGTTTATTTATTGCAACAAAAATTGAGAATCCAAGATTTGCGATACTAAATTTTTCACGCACATTTCGCCAACCGTAAGCACATCCTACACATTTAAATACATATATCGTCGGAAAAATAAATTTTTATGTACCACGGCAATTAACGCGTTCAATGTTTTAAATAATGCTTTTTATAATACCTACCTCTTAAATTTCTTGTGATCTATTTTCAGGGATTCTGCCAGAGATTCATAAAGTTCTTCCTTAGAATGGTACGTAATATTCATGCGTGTACAGAGAGATTAAGTAGATGTATATTGTCTTTAACAAATATTTGAAAACTTGTTGAAATCTGATCAAGAATCTCGTCTATATATATACACTACTATTTTGAATACAGAATTCTAGTAGACAAGAAGCTTCGTCAAGATTAATAGAACTTTCAAAGTTTGCAAAGTTAGCTGTAGTGGCTTTAAACGTATCAAAATGGAAGATTTTAAGAAGGTATTCTTGGTTTTCTTATTTTCATTAATGATCATCAGGTTATGTGTAATATTAAAAATGACATTTGTGTATTTTTTAATCAGATGGAACAGCTTGCGATAAAACATCAACAGTTTTTTTATGAACTTCTTCCTGACTGGTTTCTATATAAACAAGACGAGTACGATTACGTACAGCAAAGAATTGGATTTGCATTATATGGTATTCCTGAATGTGATAGAGATAAACAAATGATTGATAACGAGGCTACTAATTCATCTACAAATTGGAAACATGACAAGCAGAAACGTAAAACGATTAATAACATCTATGAAAAAATACTTGAATGTTCCAAGCAAGACAGGAATTATTGTAGTAATGTTCTTTATATGAGTATAATATATAATATAGCATTTCAACAGAATGCATCAAGTAGAACCTCCAATGAGATATATGCATTACCTATTTTTAAAATCAAAGTAGATGAGACCACTGTATGGTATATTGATAATACTGGCAGAGTTTACAAAAGTTGGGAAGACTATCTAGAGAATAATACATTACCAAAATGCATGATGGTTATACCAAAAGATGGAGTCTATCAGTGCAATCCACATTGTACAGTTACTAAACGATCTTCAACTGTGTGGACCCATATGGTACAATCGCCTGCTTGTGGGACTGCGAAATTAGTTGTAGAAACCATTGATATTGCTTCCAGTGTTACAAGCGTTGCTACAGCTGTAGGGATTGGAATAGCATCGTTGTTTACTCCTATTGGACCTGTAGTAACTGCTGCAGGCTTAGTTACCTCTCTTTTTACTGGAGGATGGACCATCGGTCGAGGCATAGAAAAATTAGTAGATCGTAGTGCACACGAAGAATCTATATGCCCTTCAGAAGGCGAGGCTTTGTCAGCATGGTTTGGAATAACCAGCTCAGTTTTAGGCATTGGATCGAACGGCGGAACCATGCTTCTATCGAAAGCTATTGCAAAGGGGTCTAGTATTAGCAATGCAGCAAAAATTGCCTTCAATTCATTGGTAATAAGCAATCTTACAGTCAACGGTTGTGGTATAGTTTTTCAAGGATATCGTTTAATTGACGAATACCAAACAAACAAGACGGTTGACATTTTCGATATAATCATGTTCAGCTCGCAAGTACTATTTTTTAGCAACTCTCTAGTAAATATGAAACTCGCTAACGAACTTATAGGGACGTCCAACGGGACTATTCTCGAGAAATTCAAGAACATGCTACGTTTCGAGCGCCTTGAACAAGAGTACAATAAAATAATTGGCAAGAAGAGCAACTTTAAACGAATAATACATCGACTTACGAGAATGAGCAATGTAAAAGATTTTCTGGCCAATCACCATATCACATTACAATTTGTAAGTGGCACGCTCGTGCTGAATGGTATTCCATTGATCGATCCGTATTTGGTTGTGGAACAATTGCTAATATCGGGTGCAATAGCCATCACAACATCAGGAACAGGATCACTGCTCACTAAAAAGATAGTGACCGAATTAAAAAATATATTTGTGCAGTTGCTAAAAGAATTCATTTCTCAACTGCCATCTGCGTCGGACGAACTATCCGAGGATTTTAATGAACTTCTTGTAGTGTTTAATGACATGGCGGAAATGAATAATGGCAAGGAACTCTTGAAAAGGATTTTTAAAATCAGCATACGTATGCTATCGGGCGAACTAAATTCCGCGAAGATCTTGCAATATGCCATTTTGTTTGTGTGGGAGTATTGCAAGGCGAATGTAAGACAAATTGACAAGGACAAGTGTTCTCCTTTGCAAGGGAGCTCTGTCCTGTATAACTTCTTGACCAAAATCATTACAAATTTGGCCGATACTATCGACCAATTAGCTGATGATATGTATTCAGCTTTCTATTCGTATATATCCTCCAGACTGACGTACAATATTGAAATTAGCAATTAGTATTCGTATTTGCAGTATTTATAGGCTTTATTGTGTTCATATTGATAGAATATTGCTGCAATAACATATTTTTTCCGGCGTTGTATATTTATTGTTGTATATTTATTATAAAAAAGATTTTGTATTTTGTGATAAGAAAAGGACCAAATAAACAAATGCTGTAATTTAACTCAACCCTGTCAAACAGATTTCCGATTTTACCTTCAACATTGTCTTTAAAGAAATTTAATTTCGAAAAGTAGTTCCAATATACTGGCGTACTGGGGTTTCTCATGACCCCAACAAAATATCTGTACACTAACTTCTGCTACTGTATCGTACGATAATTGCAAACATCACAAGTTTATTTAACTTCTCTCGAACATTTGGGTTATTTAATCTTAAATTATATACTATTTCGAAGTTATCTGAGAAAATTTATACAGCATTTTAGAAATGTTCCTGGTATTACAGTTCGTAATCTGAGTAAACACTGTACTATACCTTAAGGGTTAAAAATACTTTTTAAAATTCCATGTCCAATACAGACACCTGTAGCTTCGTGCTACTTTTTGAATACTTACCGTCGCGATTGGTAGGCGAAATGACGAGAACGGAAGTGACGCCCGCGTTGCACAGAAGTAAAGGCATTCATTTATTTCATTTCTCCCAGATATTTAGATTACAACTCACACAAATATATACAGACGATACTGAGCACATTTACAATGTTTCTTTCGATCATTTGGTCGCGTTTATCAATTAGACATCCACAAGCGAATGTTACAATTGCTTCTGTAAAATACCATAAACGATCACGAAGCGTCGAGAGTCCGTCCGTGGATCTCTCGATCCCGATCCTCTCCTCGATCTCCTTTGAATCCGTGCCGCGCGCGCACGTCAAATAAGTTAGACCTAAACTAATTTATCCGAATAAATTACTTAGGTGTGTAAAAAAAGAAGAAGAAGAGAAGACAATAGAAACAAGAGATAAACGATTACTCGGAGAGTATTGATCCGTCGTTTGGCCGTGACAAACGACGATAATACTGATCCAGCGTCAGAAGAACGATCCGCGGATCGAAATAAATTACCGCCAAGTATAAATACGAAGAAATTTTTTCACCTACGAATAAATATTCGACTACACGGGTGTGTTATCTACAATAAAAAAAAAAAAGAAACAAAACGGAAGATAAAGGAAACCGATGGAGACGCCATCTCGCGTGATCGCAATTACATCGTGATCGACCCGGCTGATCGCGTTACATCGTGACAGTCGACAATACTAATTATCATAACGCGTTATAATAATTAATATCAGCTCCTATGATTATGTCGTCGACTCGCTCGCTCCATTGAATTAATTACCTTTCCGTAGAACAAAAATAATATCCGACGAGATATCGCGAATTCCCGTCGTTGCGAATGTTCATGCGAATTGAGGGGTTCATAGTGAAGTACGATCCTCGTCGACGAATCGCCGAACCGACTAATCGTTCAAACAACCGTTCACCGAAATCACATCCGCGGCATCCGTTCGTTTCGGCCACGATACAAGTATGAATCGCATGAATAATTTCTTTAGAAGTCCTACCTTAAACGCAGAGCTTCTCACGATACAAATATATATTAATATATATCAACGCGTTACGTATTCGTAAAAACCATAATTCCGGTCTACCCTACATCAAAGAATCGAACGAAACGTGAACTAGCGAATGCACGAGGTGCGGAGAATCATAAGAGAATTTTCCAAAATTCAAAGATTTCCCGTTCTTCGTGGAGAAAGAACGTCTTGTCTTGTCCCGAGCATAAAATCGTTTAGACAAGGATCGTTTTCGCTTCGCGCTCCCCAACCGTCGTCCTCAGCGTGTGCGTTCGAAGAGAAACCGTTTCTTACACGTTTGGTACACATATGTACAAATATCAGGAACGTAGAAAATCATAACGAAGGTGCGACAGCACCGAAGAAATGAAAAGTAGAGAGGTCTTGGGTAGGACCCGTTGGTGGGATCGTCGATTCGTTTAATAGTTATAGAACGCGAAGGTTTGCTGATTATACACGGTTCTCGTTTAGCTTGGTCTCGGGTTTCGTTCTATCCTATTTCGTCGATAATGAAAAATAGGTCTCCGCCTATTCGAACTTTCCCAACAGCCGAGAAACAGCGACTTGGAATGTTTGCTGGTTTGCTGATAACCGAGCAGTCTCTTGTGTTCCTCGCTGAACACCAATGGAAGCCCCAGTCCACTTCCACGATCGATTAGCTCTCGATCAATTATCTGACTTCGATCGATCAATTAGCTTCCGCCTAATACCTTTCTCGATCTTCGAGTATTCCCTTGGATGATCGGGCGCTCGTCGGGGTATCTTGATCTAGATCACAGACAACGAAACGTTGGTGCAACAGATCTTTCGTTCCCTCTCGATTCTACTTGGTCGTGTATGTTCATTGAAGGTTCGGATAGACGCGGTGTGTCTTTGACTCTCACGATTTGGCAGCAATTCCAGTAGAGTATGACAATGTAGAACGCGTTTCCGTCTAGGTCTATCAGCGATCAGCGTCTCGCACGCAGTAGTATGATCAGCAGACATGATTGTATTATTGGCTAGTCTTCTCTTAGCCGTGATCTATGTATTCTAATCGTTCCTCTAGGTCCTCGAATGGCTTGTAAATCGCTCGAGTGATCAGGGTATACTTCTCGTCCTAGACCCATGCTCGATTATTTTTCTACCGCCGGTACTACTGGTAAACAGTCTTTCCTCTACGTCTACGTCGCTTAACTGATACGAAACTGGTCCTGACGGTCGCAGCACATTCTGCGATTCGATATTTCACGGCTCAGAGCGATTCCGACGTCGAAACGCAGACTCGAGGCTTCTGGTTGTTGGAAATCAACCGGATAGAAGTTAAAATAGCGTTTTCACAAGCGAACATGATCGAACGAGCCGAATGGAAGATTACGAAACTCTCCTGAACGTGTCAGGATCTTCGGGTAGATCTTCGAACAGCCATTAAAAATTAATTTCACATTTAGCGTTGTTTACTCTTTGATAAAAACATGAGAGAAGGGAGTCAACGTGAAAACCCAAGTCTCGTTCGCGTTCTTCGTTGATTCAACTGTCGTCACGGCGAATCACGCGATTCGTGAATTAACTTCGTTACATCTCTCGAATGAAGATTAAAACAGCAATTTTTTTGGCCGGGCCAAATCCTTGTCAAGATGGCGGACCTGTCGGCCATCTTGAAGAAGCTATAGCAAACATTCTTCCCCGGGTTATTATCAGGCTTGCTATATTCCGCCCGTACCAGGCCCCTTACCGCTGCGCCCCTCGCCCGTCTGCTGGGCTAAGCCCGCCTGGCTTGCCCCACTCCTCGCCAGTGGGAGCAGGTAGGGAACCTAACGGGCGTTCTTTTGTTCCGCGCGACGCCTGTTAGGTTCCCTACCTGCTCCCACTGGCGAGGAGTGGGGCAAACCAGGCGGGCTTAGCCCAGCAGACGGGCGAGGGGCGCTGCGGTAAGGGGCCTGGTACGGACGGAATATGGCAAGCCTGGTTATTATCATCAATTCGAATGGTCGCAGAAAAGGAAACAAGATGTCTACGGTAGGCGAGTAATCTGTATGACTCCTTCCAAAGCCAAAAGATTATTCCCGAAACCAATGGCATCAAGTATGACTGCGTTACCCGAAATTTGTTCAAACGAGGCAAGAAATTCCTAGCAGAGCCTTTCTTAAGAACGAAAGACACCTGTCTATGGTGGTAGCAATGGGTCCTTTGGGCGGAGTTTCCGTCGCAGGATCGGCCAGAAAAATTGCTGTTTTAGCTTCGATTCAGCGATCGAGCCTAGGCTAAGTGGGTCCTAGAGTTGGACTCTGGGTCAATAGCGGGATCGTCCTTCGTGGAGCAGACCCAGGCTTCTTGGCCAGGCTGCCATACCTCTGGACACCTGGGAAAGGTGGACCGGTGCTCTGCGGTGAATAGTAACCGCCTTCCAGCTGATAGTAGTTGCCAGTTTGCTGATACTGGTACTGATCGCCAGGTGGAAGGATGTTGCTGTATCCGGAATAGGAGCCGTACTGTAAGGAGTACGTCGACGAGTATCCTCGCTCGCTCAGGCTCCTGTAAGGCCCCGAATGCTGGGGCCTACCCTCCTGTCAGACAGGGGTGCTAACCGCCGCGCTGGTTATGTAGTCGATGTCCCCGATGCTCTTCACCCTACGGTGCCTCTTGTTTCCGGTGATCGGCCTCGGCGGAAGTTGAGGCGGTGGCGGAGAATTGCTGCGGGCGCTGCTCATGTACTGACTCGCTAGACTTCCGGTGTCCGACGAGGATGACGGGGAAGCCTTCTCGCTCCTGGGTCGCAGACCGAAGGCCCGACTTAGCGATCCCTGTGGAAGGACATCGAACGATTAGCCCGTGATTGCTGTTATTCACTCGTTTCTGAACGCAAGGCGCAGCGAACTCGTGAAACTCTTTTGCGAGACTTAATTGGTTCGGATAATCCAGGTCTCACTAAATCGTAAATTTTACGAGTAAACATGGTCGAAATTATATCGTGTTTCGTGTGAATTTAATCGGAAAAATGTCACAAATATGATGATACAAGTTTCATACAAGTATTATTTAAATTATTCATCTTAGATTTGCAAGGACTCTTGTTTACCAAAATTCTTGGTCCAAAATTGCCACAACTGTCTAAGAATTTAGTTGCAATCAGGCTTGTTTAAGTTAATACGAGTTCGGTGCACCTTGATCCGACTATAGGTTTCGCTATAACTAAGGAAACGATGATCAGTTTGAGGATGTTAGTAGATGAATAACTTGATTATGGTTTCTCATGCCACTTCAGGGTTTTCTTCTTGTAGAATCAATGTCTGAAGGAGACAGATAGATTGATCGATCGTATGATTGTAAATTGATTCTTCGAGATGACCATTATGGTTTCAGTAGAAGGATGTCTGGATACATCCTCTATGAAATAATTTCTTAAGAGAAATAAATCCGACAAGAGAAGCGAAGATAAGGGTCAGTGAACTGATTGAATGACAAGTACGATGCGTCGAAGTGTTCAGAGTTTTCGTCAGAAATTGTATTTCGAGATTGAACTTGAATGATCCACGATTCCATGATCGGCGATGGGTACAAATGGTTTTTTGTCGTGATCGAAAGAAGTGAGATCGAAACGTTGAGCATGAGTTTCGCGTGACCGCGAGCAGACAAAATGGCGGACGATTAGAAAAAACGGTTAATGTTTCTGGGAATGATGATTGAGCAGCTTTCACGCGAACAAGAAGCAGTTAAAAATCAAACGTACGTTAACATATTGGTTGCTCTTTATTTTACCGGACTCAAAATTGGTGTATTTCTTCTTCGAATTATGATGTACAGTCAACGGCAATATTAAGTGGACACCCTTAAAAATCGCATAACTTTTTAAAAATTGGTCCAAAGGACTTGAATTTTTTTAAGATGTTAGACCGGCTAGTTCGCTAGAGAATAAGTAAACAAAAATTTATTACGATTGCAATTGGTAGGAATTATACAAAATTGTAAAAAATGATGTTTCGTCAACTTTTTTATCTGGGCCTGTAACGATAATTTAAAAAATGCGTTTAATAGATTTCGGTAACTTATATGCATACTGAAAATTTCATCGAAATCAGTCAACATTACAATGAGCTACATACGTTTAAATAAATTTTTGTTTACTTATTCTATAGCGAACTAGTCGGTCTAACATCTTAAAAAAATTCAAGTCCTTTGGACCAATTTTTAAAAGTTATGTGGTTTTTAAGGGTGTCCCCTTAATATTGCCGCTGTATTTGGTATGTAATCCAGTCGATTTGTACCCGGCGCGGATGCAGATCGAAGTTTCGAACCTCTAGGATCAATAGTTGCGGAGCTATGGTCGCTTAAAGTTGAGCAATCTGCAGTGTTTTTGACAGGTACGGGCGCCGCCATATTGGTTTCTAGAGAAAAGTCGCTAGGTGGTAGTTGGTTGGTGATTAGGTCAGGGGGGGGGGCGGCAAGGTAATCAGCTCGCGGTTGTCACTACAAACCAATATGGCGGCGCCCTTACCTGTCAAAAACACTGAAGATAGTACAACTTTGAGCAAACATAGTTCCTGAACGCTGAAGCGCCGGGTGCAACTCTACTGGATTACATACCACATACATCATAATTCGTAGGAGAAAGGTACTAATTTTGAGTCTGGTAAAGTAAAGTTTACCCAACATATTTAATCTTGCGATTGAAAACAACACAACACGATCAGCATTCTTTACACTCTCTATGAAAATAGAAATTAAAATTGGTGATGTTTCAGTCGTGGGAGTGGAAGTACTTGCTATGAAGCGGAATATAGAGAAGGGTAAAGCTGGTGATTCAAATTGGCTAAATTTAGTATTCCTGAAAAGCGATGATCTCTAAAATTCAATTGCAGAAAGGATTGAATAATAAATCTTCACATTCTATTAACTCCTTGCCTTACAATATCGTGTCTGACTGGTGATGAAGATTCTGAACAGATTCTGATAAAAAATGTATGTTAATAATTTCCTTTAAACCGCAATAAAATTCTATTTTGGTTTTGTTAATGTAAGCTGTCGGAGAACATGTACAGTATCTGCCACTAATATTCGGACACTCTTAAAAACACCGTAACTTTTCAAATATTGGACTATGCGGTTTGAACCTTTTTGGAAAGCTAGAGCAATTAGTTTACTACAGGATGTGAGAAGAAATTTTTTCAAAAATTGCATTTGACCAGAATTGTAGAGGAAATACTAAATGTTGCATTTTACAATTTTTTTATGCGGGCCTATATTGAAGTTTTGAAACATATGTTTTGTAGATCTGTGTGGGTTATATGCATTGTGAAAGTTTCATCGAAATCCGTTGATGCGGGGACAAATTACAGTCATTGAAAGATGTAAGAATTCTTAGATTTACTGCTGTTATGTCGAAAATCGTGAAAATCTGCAATTTTTACCATCTTTAAACGCTTGTAACTCATTGCAACGTTGACCGATTTTGACGAAGTTTTCAAGATATGTTTAATTGAAACGGATCTACAAAACGTATTTTTTAAATTTTCAATATAGGCCCATATAAAAAAGTTGTAAAATGGATCTTTTAGTATTTTCTCTACTTATTTTCTTAGTTTTAATCGTATAGTCCAATATTAGAAAGATTATCGCGTTTTTTAGAACGTCCGAATATTAATGAGAGTCACTGTAGACACACAATAGATATAAATATTCTCCCGTTTCAGGAAATTACGACCTACAAAAAAGTTTTAATCACTGAAACCGTAAAATAAATCGTATGGCAAGGGTATCGTATACAAGATGAAGTCTTGTGTATTAAGTAGATGGAATAATTAGCCAATTTCGACGTTACTAGAGTGAAAAGAAAACGAACGACTAGCGAGCAATGATCGGGGACAAATGATGAAGAAACACGTACGATGACACGTAAAGTATAGATGATGATGGACGCATACCTGTGAGCTCTTCCACGACAACTAGTAAAGGACGAAACAAGGTCGATTAAGAACCCACACACCGTGACTTCCACATTGAAATCATCAGTTTATATTTACACAATGGCATCGTCATCGTTATTATAATTAGTTTATTTAGGTGGCTAGAAATCGAGCGTCTGCGGGCAATTCGTTTCAAACGCGGCGTTCACTACAATTAAGATGTGTATACCCTTTTTGTTTGGGAACGGGACACTCCGATTAACATACATTGGAAGGTGATAAGGTAGCAATCGACTGTTTCCAATCTTTTCCTTTATCCATTATGTACAAGTGTTTTACAGTGTGGCGGTGATACGGTCAGCCCTCTGAAGGAAAATATAGTCGAGGATAACTATAGGGATCGCGATTACTCGCTCGTAATTCGTCCGACTATCCAGAACCACAAAAAAGAGTAAAACTAATCATGGAAGGGAAAGAATAACAAAAATTGTAATCGTGTTGCCCAATTTTTTTCAGTTTCAAGTTAAGCAATTCCTACAATTAATATTTCTGTTCTTAGGACAATTTAAAGGGCAGTAAAAGGAATAAAATCGAATGAAAAGTTGATCGAAGCTAAGTGCAATGTTGTGAAATTCTGATCAGGAAGCAGAGAAAGTAAAAATTCCAGCGACAGTTGAAGAGGAAAGAGCGGGTTCTGGTTAAGGTGAAGAAGCTCCGAGGTTCCTGGAGGATCGACGAGTTACGAGCGCAGAATACCAACCAGATTTCCCTGGAAATTTCACTAACAAGTTAAGCTCGTGATTTGCGAATGTCGCGAGGCCGACTATCGCACCCTGCGACGAGTCATCTTCTCGGGAGAATCATTTTTCTTCGATGACCGATCGCTGCGATCGTCGGCGAGAAGAACGAGGGTTTACAAGATTTACAAGTAGACAATCTATCCGGGAAGTGGGGAGAATGATTTTTCCCGGCGTTCACCTACGCACCAGAGTGCATTACCTCTCTCAGTCTTTCTTCTTCTCTACCGATTTCCGAAGCGGGACTTTCAAGAACGCGAGTTCGTAATTATCTAGAGACTGGAATCGGGCTCGGAACGAATCTCGCGAGCTCGGACACCGTTTGCCACGCAATCGGACGCTCGTTTTGTCGTCCGTATTTTCGAGGTTCGTACAATGGAGATCGATAATTCGTGAGGATCGTTCGATCGTCGCCGCGGCGTCGGACGAGCACCAGTTCCAATGAATAAACTCGTCGGTTCGACGCGAAACACACGTTCGACGCTTCGTTGACGATCGAACTTTGTCGACCAGGAGACATCCTCCAGATTGTTTAGTGGGGAGGATGTCTCCTCGTTTCTGATGGGTGATCTAAGATAACGATGAGTATCTACTATGTCTCTACGAAGATCTTAGAGGGCGCAACGCGGACGCTGGATCGCGGTTTCTGATCATGTCTCTGCGAGAAATTAGAAATTCAGTCGGGGATAATTTTTATCCAATTAAAATATTTAAAAACACGATTTTATCGGGAACACAAACTTCTCTTTTCAATTCAAAAGACTATAAACATGGGTGCACGACTGCATTAAAAACATGATTTTTTTTAAATAACGCGCGTTTTTAATTTAATACAAAAATTTAAAAAATTGTAACCCACGTGTATCAGGAAATAATTTCTAAGCAGATTAACATTTAAAAATTACCGAATGGGCGAAGAGCGATCCATCGCGCGCGTTGCACCCTCCACAGGATTTTTTGTTTTCGAAGTTTCCCGCGGGGTGCCGATCGCTTAATCCTTGATTCTCCCGAACGGAGAAACGAACTACAGTCTTACAGATCATGACAACCTCGAGGAAACTTCGTGCGCAACCAGGCCTCATGAACGACACCTCGGTGTCTCGGCGATAGAGTAATGTACAGAGACGTAGGCGAAAGAAAACGATGGATTAATATAGATCTAGATACATGTACGTATATATACATATATACCGAACCTTTTTCAAGTAAAGAAGACTGCAGGTCTGCGACGATCCACATGATGCAGGGACAATGATTAACGTTAGGTCCGAGCTCATAGCTCACAGCTTGCGACCCTTATCGCGCGGAGAAGTTCGATCGCGTCGCGGTTATGGCCGCGCGCGTTCATCTCCGGTTCGTCGATACCGTCGCGGAACGTATTAGAAAAATATCTTCATCTCGGTAAACTGAATACCATACCTGAGCAAAACTGGAAGTTTCATCGATTCTCCATCTCGAGCGCTGTGTTTTTCTGGGTTAATCGGAACGATGATCGATTCTGGATCGCTGTGATCGTCGCGAAGGGATCGTGCCCTCCGCCCGATAAGGGTCAAGCGAGTTTTCGGGATGCACCGAGATTAGGAGAACGTTTCACTGTATCTTTTCGATTTTCTTTTTCGGCGGAGCGAGCGTCGTTACCTAAGCGATGCCATGCAATCGTGCGAATGAGAAACGAAAAGAATCGAGGCAGAAAGAAAAACATAGTCAATATTTACAGAAATGAGATGGCCAAATAGACTGATTCGATAGTTCGGAGAAGAGGTGCATGGTGTACAGAGTCCCCCTACGGGAATGGCAGCTCGAGTGGTTTTCTTAATTGAAGATGATTGATTCTCGTCGAATCAAATTCGTCGCGAGTGAAATGTTTTCTCGCTCGAGCGACCATCGAAAGCAATGCGTGACGGTGATAACGGTGATTGTCAGTGATGGCTTTCTGTATATGGTGTTTCGAGATGTGATGCAACGGTGTTCAGTGTGGGAAGAAAATGTCAATCCGTTAGCAGAGTGACACTCGGATGTTATTCAAGGCAGATTGCTTCCACACAAGTGGTTTCGTTTCTTGAATATTTACCTATTTTTTGCGAACGAAAATCCCGTCTACTTTTAGCTTTTAGCGACTGAGGCGGTGCTCAGCGTTCTCTCAAATATTTATTCTCTTACTTAAGACCCCGTTACGTTTCGAACTCTCATCTATCTGACGTCCCTTCGTTCTCATATCTGGCGATTTCTTTGAAAAGTACCACTCCATAGATAACTACTGAAATCAATAAAGATTAGTCTTATTTTTATGCGGTCGAGCGGACTCGTTAGAGATTGTTTGTAGCGTGTGACTGGTCTCGGCTGGTTATGGCTATTTAGTGTCCGGTGCAGTGGGAGCTAAACGCGAAGTGTGCTTCGTTCCTTGAATCATGATTTTTGGTACCCAAGTTCACGAGATTCTTGAATTCCCTGTATACTCTGTTTTCTTCTAATTTTTTTCGGTAGGCTTAATAATCAACCAACGTTCAAAAGAATTCTACATACTATATCTTCCTAATTTTTGAAACAGGACCTACCAAGAAGAAATTCTTATTCAAGGTCCTTTACGTTGACCACATTATGTAAGCAACCAGCAACAACAAAACCAATAACTGGTGACCTACCAAGCCTGTGAAATTCTTTTTCAGATACGATTAATCTGATTGCAGAAGCTACAGAGTTCTAGCATCAGCGACTGGGTAAGAAGCGATCTGCCAAGAATTGCCCTCGTACCCCGTGCAAGTTTGAATAGATAGATAGATAGATGTAGAGAGATAGAGTATACGCTAAGAAGATGGAGTACCAACGAGTACCCGGTGCAGTCGTGTATGGACCAGGTGGTGTTAAATCTATGCGGTACGTTACCCTGAGGCTGGATCTGCGTCTATCGACCGTGCCAGTGTGATTAGCCGTCATGTGTAGGGCCGAGAGGGAGCTCTGATGATGCTGAAGGTGCAGCGCCCTGCTTCCACGACCGAGGCTACCCCCTGCGCTCACGGTGCTCATCGGACGACCCCCGCAGCTGCTGTTCCTCGAGACCACCTCCAGCTGACTTCTACGCACACGCACACCACGCTTCATGCACGCCTTTCTGCGTACACGCACTCCTCAGACCCGCTTATATGCACACACCCCCTTTGGTGACACCGCGGACACACACACGTTCGGCACAGTTTGCAGCGAACCTCTTTTTCTCTTTATTTATTTACACCGCCCACACTCCCTCCTCCTCCTTGTTGCTACGATAGTGCTCTCTTTAGTTTACTAGTGACTACACTCCGGATGTTTATGCAAAATAAAAATGTTGTGCATCAATTGCAGGATGCAGGAGCTAAATATAAATTTATATTCTTCAGTAATAATTTTAATGTGGTGAGAATAATGTATTAACACTCTTAGTATTTTAATGTTTTCACTGTTTTAAGTTGCACTGTTATTAATGCATAAAATCCGGAGTCTATCAAGGGATCAAGGTCAAGATATCTCTATCAAGATCAAGGGATCTCTAGGTTAAGTAGTGGGGGAAATGCTGTACAGTATTCCCTCCGTAACTGTTAATATACTCACACTAATGCAAACGATCCGTCTCTACGTTCGGCACGCTACAACGAATGTAGCACCTCTACTAGAACTGTCGCGCTAAATGCGACAGTTACGGAGAGGCTACTGTAGTCCAGGAATAATTTGAGATTTTTTTCATCCTGGATCCTAAACTTTGCGAATTCAAGCGAGCACTACCGTATCAAGCTCGAGCACACTTTCGTGACGGGACGTGAGGTGCTTCTTCAGGGGTGCGAATCGAGGATGGTTTTTGCTATAGTTGCTGGTGTGGTGAATGGGATGGAGTTGAGCAAAGTTGGGGAATAGTTGAACGCGTCGAGTGTCGATTATCAACCCCATAAATTGGTGAGTGAAGATTAATGGAGCTGAAACTGACGATGCTACTATAACCCCTTTGCAGTCTCTATCTTAAGAAATCATATTGTCAAAGTAAATTTTTGAAAGAACGAAATAGGGGTGGAAATGTAAAGGTAACAGAAATTTTTCAACGGTTAGGGTTCGAGAGAAAAAAAGTTCTTCGTATGAAAAGGAAACAGTGCAGGGGATGTGAGGGAGGTAAGATTAAAGATCGTTTTGGCACACAAAATCTGTCGTGATCAATAAACATTCGAAATGAAGGCTCGCTGCAAGTGCTCGACGTCAGGACCAGATCGATCATAATGAATATCTAGTTACAACATAAATATACATACACAAGCATTTTGTGCACCATTGATATAGATGTATATATGTATAGAAGAATGTATATATGATGTTCGCTGGACACCGGATGCGCAGGATCGTCCGCGTAGGATCGACCGAGACGCAATCGGGGCCAACTGATCAATTGGAATAAACACCGAACAGTCAAAAATGTAAATATCAAAGTTGGCAAATCAGAAAAAGGTAAAAGGAACCATAATGCATACTGGTGTAATCCATGGTTACATATTGAACCAATACAACAACCATACAACTTTACTGCTTTCTTCATTTTGCTAATCGAAAACACTGAAAATATTCGAACTCAAATTTTGGAAAATTCTCACACACAGAATATCCGTGCAAATTCATTTGGGAAATTTCGAGCTGTAGGAGCATCTAACACTGGCTGTCCATAATGTCTGCAGCTTATAAAACTTGTTGGAAAACTTCCGGTCCAGCGACATTTTACTTTGTCTCCATTACTTCACTCCGTCTCAACTGTGCATTTAATTGAATAAATGTTATATTGTATCGGTTAAGCAAGTTTACATTGGAGCTTCTGAGCTCTGGAGTTGAACAGACAAACTTTAAAAACAGACGGATACTAAAGGATGGTCCTCAAGATTTTAAACTCAGGTTTTATATGGGAGCTTATTGGTTTTGTTCAGTGTTCTGATGGCTCGGTATCTCTCGTATTAAACAAACTCTAAGTAAGGCGTCTTTGATGGCGCTCAGATGAAGAATGGTCCTCGAGATTCTCGAGCCCAAGTTTCCTAACTTATGGGTTTCCTTCAGAACAGCGTATCGAACGGCTCGGTACTTATTAAACGAACTCTAAATACAGAGGCAAAGCAAGGAGGCGGACTCTCAGGTGGCGCTCAGCTAGAGAATGGTCTTCGAGATTCTCGAGCTCAGGTTTCTGATCGGAATTTATGCGTTTTCCTCAGAGCAGTGTTCGAACCGTTTCGGCCACGGATCACACCAGAATTACTAATATTAACATGTGCTGTACATAGCGCAGTGCAGTGCAGGCGGCAGCTGTGGGCTACGGCTCAGCTATGAAAGACATTACCGATGGATCCGCGATCGAGTGGACTGCAGACCCAGCGAATTAGCTGCGGTGCCGAGTACAATGTTTCAAGAACCATTTCATCCGGGTATGTTTGTATATGTACATTATGTCGACTGTACTGTACTGTATTTACGTGTGTGTATTCCCGATATATCCAAGTATGGCGTGTGTATTACGGATGAGAGTACTTAGGCTACGGGGCGGGTCCCGAGCGACCCCGACCCGATCTAGGCCGGCAAACTTCGGCGAATTGGTCGGGGTTGCCGAGACCCTGCGTGTACATTTACCTCACTGCGAATCGATCATTTCGATCATGATCGTCACTCCGGTCTTTGCGAGACCTTCGTGACGAGTCTGATGTTTGATGTCGATGTCTGAATGAATTTATGTAACGAGCAGCGATCTTTTCTGGGGAATCCAACCAGCTTCGGGAGCTTAGATTTAGGGTTGTACGGTGGTCCCTCGTTACATGAACGCCACGGAGTTGCTCGGCTTGGCGCACGAAAAATAAAATTGTTGACTCTAGATCACTGTAGTCTATTTACTGAAGTGAGATCTTAGGATCGCACTAATTTTATCGATGGTGCACCAAAGGCAGAAAATCGAGATTATTATATGCGCGTCAGGCGCTCCTAACGAGGGAACACCGTACCCTCGAGTACGCGTGCTCCGTTCTCTCACACTTCTCTCTCTCTCTAGCAAAAATTGTAAACAATTACTCGATTATTTACAATCTCCCGCCGTTAAGACTGCGTTATCTTAAACGATACCGATGCGGACTATTAATAAGCTTGCCGGTTGCTATAGTTATTTACAGACGTCTCGGGACACGATAATTATTATTCGAGCCACGTGCTCTCTCGAACGTAGAACGTTGTTGCGATCATTTTACGATATTACTTCGAAAGTAGAAACCCTGAAAAAATCGAGGCCTGTAACACATCTACACGCGACTTTATACAATAACAAACGTCTTCGAAGCTAATCGCGTGGCACCTCTTTTTCTCCACGGAGCTGTCGAGTTTCCAACGTCTCGACGATGTAGACCGCGAATTCGAAATAATTGACAGTGACTCAACGAACGTTTCCCTATGGATAGCTCTACCTATAGAAGACGATAAAAAAGGACCCGCGAGATTTGATATTATACATAGATAGTCTCTAAACGTCGTCCGTGCCGGAAGTGGCGGTTTCATTGACTTCGAGTGCGATTGTTAACCGATGTACAATCGACAAGCTGCGACGTCGATGCTCGAACGAACACGAAATCTGTTTGAAGTAACCTGTTGCGTGGCCCGAGCTCGAGAGAACACCGGGACACGCGTGAAACACGTCCAACTTGTTGCCATTAGTTTGTGCACGAACTGTTTCGCGATGTTTCTACCGGTTGCCAAATTAGGGTAGACCGGTAGGACAGTAGCAGCACGCTATGGATTTCAACAAAAATTTGTTATATGTGGATCTTTATGCAAGATGCAGCAGCTACATTCATTTCCTTTGTGAGTTAGAAAAATAAATTGTAATTCAAATACTTCCTTTGTAAATATGTGCTCTCTCTCTCTCTCTCTCTCTTTGTTTTAATCTTTAATTTGACCTCTTTTGAAACAGTGCCGATCGTTACTTTGCACGCTTGGGCGTCTCGTTAGTCAGAATTTATTATTCAAAGTTCACAAGCTCAAAAGGGAGAAGATTAGCACAGAATATAGAGAAGAACAAGGGAAAATGCTGAAGAAAAATGTTGGACTGCAGTTGAAAGAAGAGAATCCTTTTAGCAGTTACGAAAAAAGAATTAATGAGTCTACTGAGGAGGAATATGAAGAATATTACTGCGTTGCTTGCATGAAATAGCACAAGCAAGCCAAATAAAAAATTTCCTTCGTCGGTTACAATTGCGATAGCTGCAGTAATAATTACAAAAATTTTATTTTACTAAAATGTTACTCTTATCTTTTTGATCAATATCCTGGTCATCACTCGACCCAAAGTGAAATAATCGTCTCTCTCTCTCTCTCTCTCTCTCTCTGTGGAAATTATTTTCCCGCAATTCTATTTTATAATTAACGTGTTGCTACTGCCCATGACCTAACCTATGGATTAGTTTAGAAGGGCAACGTCCCCGATGAGGATCTCTCGAGCAAGGACGGTTGAAATGGGAACGCGAGAACGATGAATCGTGTTTTCGGGTCGATCTCGTTATGTCGATTAGTGAGCGTTGTCCAATGTCGCCTCGGGATGTTAGAAGACTGAGTACCTTGCTGGAACGACGAGGGCTTCCAGTTCGGCGGTCAGGTGTCGTCTGATCATGTGTTTAGCTGGTGGTATTCCCAAGGCTGTGGCCATCGTGTCGCCGGTGAAGGATTGCTCCATCACGACCAGGGCACCGTGCACACCGGAATCTAGTTTTGGACGTTAATCAGTCTTCCTGTCATTCGAAACGAGCCGAAGTAACGGGCCACTGCCACTACAAAAATGGCACCTTGCTTTATCAACATTTTCCGTCACCAAATTGCAGGAAAACTTGATTGCATCTGGATTTGATGTATTGCATTGGTCTGCGAAACTTTATACATAGTACGAAGTGCCATTTTTGTAGAATATTTTCACAGAAGTCTGTACCAAAGCGAGGTCGTTGAGTGAATGATAAAATGAAACTGATACCAGGTATCAAGAAATTAAAATGAGAGAACTTTGGTGAATAGATTTCCTTCGAATACTGGAACGAGCGGATAGATAGAATTATTCGTCCCTTTTGATAGGTTCAGTGGCTAATTACGGGCGTACCTTTCAAGTTCTCAGCGTATTCAGTTAGATCGATGTTCCTCGCCCACCGAATGAACCTCTGGTTCGTCCAAACCAGAGGATCCGCGTCGACTTGCTCGCACTGGTGTCTTCTGACTGCTAATGCCTGTCGGGGAATACGATTAATAGTGTCCTTTGAGCGTTGACATGATCGAATTTACAGTAAATTAATATATTCCTTAAAAACTAGACCGGCTAAAAAATGTCTTCACATTTCCCAAGAGATTACAGTAAATGAATATATTCACATTTCCCAAAAGAATCTTGAGACTCTGTTAAAATAAATTTATCAAGAATCCTACTCAGTAAAAATTTTGTTTCGCACCTGTCTGATATCTTCCACTGTTCAACAGATTCTATTCAGGCAGTGTACTTCATTAATTTATACAGACTATCTTTAAAATTCCTTTTACCTGGCGATCGTAGTTGAGCAACCGCAGCAAATTGATGCCGTACACGATGCTGGCTTGATGGAACTTCCTGGTGACACCGAGCAGCTTCTCGAGCTCTTTTTTGCCGAGGTGATCGAGCATCCTGGCGTCCACCATATTGGTAGCGAAACTCTCGGAATATTGTGAGAGTCCAAGGTCTGGCAGCCACTCGGAGCTGACCCACGTGTGACCTAGTTGAGCAATGCATGGATACCGAACTAGACTCGGATGTCGATGCTCCTCGATAGCTAAACGTAATTTCTTTCGGTGGAGGGGGTGCGTGACACCCAATCCTGCCTCCAATTCTGCGTCGCTGAGCTCCAGCAGTACCTAGACAATTTTCAACAATTAAAAACAGGACTTGGGTACCCATCGGCACATTGCTGTCCTAAATAATTCTCTTAGAATGAATAAAATTCTTAATAAATTTCTTAAACAATTGCTAGACTTAAATAGTTTCTCGCAGGAATTTGTGCTATAGTGGTTCTCCAGTTCGAAAGCACTCAAATCAAGAAAAATTGAGGAGGTGATCCGAATGAGGATATAAATTGCTACTGATACTTATTTTATGTTTAATTATTTCAGCTTGTATCCAGCACACTGTTTGTTTTAGCACTCTCAACAGTGTTTTTGGCAAGAGTTGATGTTTAATCGAGCTACATTTGACAAGATTTACCTTTCCAGACTTGACGTTCTCGGCGCATCGCGGACCATACTGCGGCATCCCAAGAGCAACCTCTAACCATGCTAACACCGTCGGTGCCCTCCATCGTTCCATAGGCACGGATGCGGCTTCTCTAAGTAAACGAAGTTTCTCTGCGTAACCTTCCTCAGTAAGAGGTGACCATGATCTATATGGATCGAAGCCGTCGGAGCCCTCGTTGCTTCCGCTCCCACCGCTCGAGTTGTTTGCAGCCTTTCGATGCCGGGAACGGGCGAACACTCTGAAAGCCCGATTTAAAATGCGGTTTTCAAACTCCGCAGACTCTCGAGAGCCACCTATTTTATTACCATCGTGGCCATTTTCTTGATGCCATTTCCATTCGATTGTAATTTCGTAGTGACTGCGGCTGCCGCAGATATTATTATCGGACCGAGCCATATTTTTATCACGAGCTGCGCGGGCCAATTTTATAATCAACGATCAATTTTATTAATGATCGTTTTTGTGCTTCTTATATTCTTTTGTAATATATAGGGGTGGGTACTACAGTTGTTATTATGAAAGTGAGCCGTTTCTATCACAAATGTTGTACGGACCAATTGTTTTAATGAAGGACCAATTTTGTTACTTTGTTGACCATTTTTGTGCTACATAGTTGGATTTATTCAATTGCAATATTATGATAGGGGTGGGAACTGTAGTTATTATTATGCAAGTGAGCCATTTTTATCACACTTGTTGTACGGCTTATTTTTTAACGAAGGACCAATTTTGTTATTATGTTGACTATTTTTGTGCAACTTGGATCTATTCAATAGCAATCTTATGATAGGGGTGGGTATTGTAGTTATTATTATGAAAGTGAGCCATTTTTATCACAAATGTTGTACGGCCAATTTTTTCGCGAAGAACCACAATACAATGTTGACTATTTTTGTGCAACTTGGATCTATTCAATAGCAATCTTATGATAGGGGTGGGTATTGTAGTTATTATTATGAAAGTCAGCCATTTTTATCACAAATGTTGTACGGACAATTTTTTTGCGAAGAACCACAATACAATGTTGACCATTTTCGTGCTACTTGAATATATTCAATTGCAATATTATGATAGGGGTGGGTATTGTAGTTATTATTATGAAAGTGAGCCACTTTTATCACAAATGTTGTACGGACCAATTTTTTAAATGAAGGACCAATTTTGTTACTTTGTTGACCATTTCCGTGCTATTTGGATTTATTCAATTGCAATATTATGATAGGGGTGGGTATTGTAGTTATTATTATGAAAGTGAGCCATTTTTATCACAAATGTTGTACGGCCAATTTCTTAACGAAGAACCAATTGTGTTACTATGTTAATCATTTACTGCTACTTGGATCCATTTAGTCGTAATTGAATAACGGGGTTGCTACTATTATTAGCAGACTCAGACGATATGATTTATAAATATTACGAACCAATTTTTAAAGTTATAAAATTTAAGCGAGCAGTCCCGTTATATAAAATGATCAGAACAGTCCACAGAGGTTCTAATATCGCTGTGTGTTCGCGAACGACGGCTCTCACCTGGAAATAGATCCCCACGTGCCTCCTCGGGTTGCTGAAGAACGCGAATGCGCGGCAGGTGCCGCGATAGGTGTGTTTTGTTTGCTCCTCCTCGGTTCGGATTCCAACGGGCTCGACAGCTGTTCCACCGATCGCGATAACGAGGAGTTGTCCATAGACCTAGAGAACGCGTTCAGGGGTGACAACGTGGGGCTGCAGTCTTTCGGCGTGGTCGCTGCTGAAATTAAACACAAACAGAACCATGGATCATCGACTCGTTCCGCCGATCCCGCGGCTAACACAATATTATCGCATCCTGGAAATTGATCCCTCGCTTCGTAACATTTTTGCTACCCCCTTCTGCAAGAAACAATTCGTCTCTTATCACTCCTTCAATGGGAAAGTTCATTTCAAGTTACCATCACATTTAATCTAAATCGCACATGCATTCGTTACTGTGTTGCAGTATTTGTTTATTACTTGTTTACCAGCCTTTCTTAGCCGTTCCTTGATCACTTCAACATTATTTCGACATGTACAAATGTTTTATTCGCAAACACATTCCTGTAACTTTCACAGCTAAATCGCAAAGGACGTCTAAAATTATAAAACTGACTTTTTGAGGAACTGAGGGCGAGAAACGTTCGAATTAGTATTCAATGCGTGGAGGCCAATACGCTCCAACTGTAAACTATCGGAACAACAAGGGAAGCAAAAATTAGGACATCTCACTGTGAAAGTTAGGGAAGTGTGTTACTCTCTCCGGCGATCGGCAGCGGAATCGCGAGCTGCGATTCTCGACTATTTCATCGACACGGGTATCTCATAAATCAATAGCGGTAGTCCTCTCGAGCAAGACGAAGAAACGGAAGGAGAGGATGATCGTCGAGTAGAACAAAGATAGAGAGAAATAGAAGAGAGGCGCAGAGAGAACAGCCAGACAGAAAGAGGAGCAACGAAGAAAACGGAAGAGGACGGACGAACAAAACGAACAAAACAGAGTCGGAGAAAGAGGACAGCTAGACAGAGAGACAGACGCAAGCAAGAGGAGTCCATTTGGACAGTGGAGGACGACGATGAAGAGACGGAAGGAGAAACGACGATCAGCGATTATGTTTGGACACTTACACTGGTATATGTGGGATGGTGCAATGGAGGAAACCACGGAGATGCTGTCCATGTCGAGACCGCTCCCCTCGACCGTAATTGTCGGTGTGCCTGCGCGGAAATGTACAACGTATAGCAAAAAAAAAAAAATGAAAAAAGAAATTTTGCGTTTCTGCGACTTACAGCGAACAGTGAAAACACGAGAGGAAGATTTCGCAGTCGAATTTCAACTTCCGTTTCATCATTCCCTCTGCGTGTGTTTTTTGAGGTTCCCCGGATTTGTCAACGAAACATTTTTCGAGTGAAAATAGTATTTGAAGACGAGTTTTGTAAACTCGACTGGACACGATCCTGTGACGGTGCAGTTTTTTTCGGGGACAGAATACAACAGACTCGCACATTTTTGTTTGTCATTCTTCTGTAGCACAATTCACTTCAAGTCTTTCTCTTTTATATTTTTCCAGAATAATTTCTTCGCGACCTTTCCAGAATAATTTCTTTCAAAGTCTTTCAAGAGTTAACTCTTTCAACTTGGAATTGTATGTGTACAGTGGATTTAGCGAACGCAATGTGTGAGCTGTTGTGCTCGAAAGGATGCGAAACTGGAGTTCAACAGAATTTAATTTATTATTTTCTATGTACAGTAAAGTCGCGTTTACTGTCCAACAGCCTGTGTTCTGCACGGACAGTGATCGCATACCGACATTATTTTTTTATGACTGCGTCTACCACGCTGACCGCGCCGCAAGTTCGAAAGAAAGCCGAACGTAGAGAAGGACACCTTGAAATACGGGTCGCGTGGCCGAAGCGTATCGATGTGAACCACTACTGATAGTACTAATCGAATGTGCAAACACTTCTTTATTTTATACAATTTTTTGTGGGACTTTCACCAACGTATTTCTGGCATTTTTCTGATTAAAACAACACCAAACACGATATAATTTCAACTGTATTTAAACTGTTCCAATCGCGGACAGTAAACGCGACTTTATGGTATAAGAAATTCTAAAGAATGCTGAATAAAATGATCAAGCATTTTCGCTTGATTAAAAATGTTCATGACGACGTAGAATCGCCAAAACAGAATGTTTAAAATGATTAAATCGACGATTCAATTTCCGACTCTTCGAGTTCTATTTTGTGTATCGATTTGAATCATCGTCTGTGTCGGGAAACGTTTTATTCCATGGACTGTGGACACGCGGAGGATGTTCACGAAATCCGCGCGCACGCATGCGATCGGCTGCGAAGTATGTTTGTCCTAGACTCTAGACGAAATCGATCAATCCGTTTTAATGCACGGACACGGCGAGCCCCTGGCTGAATAATACATGAAGGAAATGCGCTCGATTAGCCCGCCACCTACGTTCGGCTAACATTCGCGGTTGACGGAGCTATCTTCTCTCTTTTCCTTTTTCGTCTCTTCTTCTTCTTTTTATTTCCCTCCCTTTTCCGGCAACGAGCGCGGCCCAACGATCCGACGGGATGCACCGTAATGCACTTTAACTAGGCGATTAATCTTGGCGCTCTCGTCGCACACCTAAGCGCAGGAATCGTTGCGAACCGCCCTGACATTCGGATGAATAATAATGGCGATTACGTTGTTACGCGTCACTCGACTTCATTCGTCAAGACGATTACCCTCGGATGACTTCTGCGCGATTACGTTGTATTATGGGTTAATTAAAACCGGCACGCTCCGCTCCAGGGCTCTGTTGCTTCGGTATCATGAAAAACAGGCTTCTGTATGCACCCTGTTGTTCATTAAACATTTTTACGTGGCGCGATTTGAACATTTTATGAAGATACACCTCGGTTAATTTAGGTTGAGTAGCTTGAATATCTTCTTGATGCGAAATAATGTGAGAACAATATAGTTAGTTTGAGGAACCAGCTTTTTACGACAAATATGAGTAAAGAAGATAGTAAAAGAGGTTACAACATTTTTTTTTAAATATTAGATTTTTTCTATTTATGCAAAATAATTAACAGAGTGTATGCAGGTGATTTTTGACGATCTATTTACACAATTTTATAAAATAGGGTAAAGTACCCAAATATGGCACAGTCGCCTATTATGGCACCACCTTATATCTTGTAAAGGAGAAGTCGCACTCTAGTGAGAAAATCCTCAAACAATGTTTACCATGTTTACCCAATAGTGTAAGGTGCAATCACATCATTCTACATATAGATTTTATTATCGATCCTCCGTCAGCTGTATCTCCACGTGTTGAATATTTTTGTGGTTAGATTTTCGACAGTATCTTTTTCGAGGAAGGTAAGTGATTTTCAAATGCTTGAACACATCTGTAGTTTTAATTTATTTATATTAATGTTTGCCAACTGTTGGTTTATGCTGAAATTCATTTTCTCTTTGTCCACGTGGAGTTCCCAATATGGCACTACCAAGGGTTCCCTAATATGATCTTCTTGGTGTGGGTGCCGAATATGGCACTAGGTGTCATATTAGGGACTCAAGGTGTACCATATTAAGAACCCCTTTCGCTGGAACCTGTAAATGATACACCACGAAAAAAATATTTTTCCCAAACTGTATTAATTTTTGAGCAAACTTGACCCCAGAATCTTATAGGGAGGAAATGCATCTACAACTGGTAATATTTCGGTTGACAAAGACTATTCTAAAATAATCAAAAAATGACCAACAAAAAGTGGTTCATATTTGGGCACTTTACCCTACGTTTCAACCGCCAATGTATGAAACATGTAAGAATTACGACACTCTGTCGAGGCAAGAAGTCTCGTTTTTTGCAACCCTAAATCTCCGCGAAGATCCGCCGTCTAGCGAAGAAGAGCATATAGTTTTTCTCACGCGGTTTTTCAAAGGGCGAGACTCGAGATGCATCGATGGTCGCAACAGCTGTCCACCTCGCTCTTGTAACCCATATGTTACGAGTCAGGTGTAAGCGAAATGGGGTAGCAAGCCGTTATGGGTCTCCTCTTTCGAACGACAAGCTATAGTATTTACGAAGGCAGGTAAAAGCCATTTCATGTCGTTACGGTTACCACTAAAAAATTCAATGTACTGTCGAGTTCGACGTAAAACTAGCTGGAACGAAATATGATATCTAGTCGGACTCGACAAGAAACCGCAAGAGGTTGAACAATTTTTCGCACATTTTCTGTACGTACAGGGTGAGTCATCGTTTAAGGTCAACGTTTGTACCTTAAATATCTCTGTTCGTAATGAAAGAACTTTTACCCGTAAGCTCTTTTTGACAAATTAATCTTCCTTGATGTTGATGCGACATTAAATAAACCAACTTAAAAAATTAAAAAAAAAATCTTCCTTGGTGTTACTCAAAGTTCTTATTAGAAACATCCTGTTTCTCTGAATTTACGCTGTGATTACAAAATTTTAGCTGGCCATCTATTTAACAATTAAAAATTTCCTCTAAACTTCAAATTTTATAATAAATTTACTAATTTATATTTTAACTTAAAACTTCCCCTTAAATATTAAAATAAATTTACTAATCTATAGTTTATAATTTAAAACTTCCCCTTAAATTTTATAATAAATTTATACTAAACCTACCACCGGTTCCAGATTTATTATTTTACGATTATTGAAATAATAAAAATGATTTTATAAGAATTGATTGTATACATATATTTAGTAGAGCACGTATTATATTAGGTTGGGGAAAAAGAAATCCATCATTTTTTCGCTTGAGATAACGTAAAAATAATGGATTTCTTTTTCCCCAACCTAATAACAGCAGCCGCACAAAAACTCTAAATATTAGGTATGCAAATAAGTTCCTCCCCCATTTTTCTACGATCATAACTTCTGGCTGAATATGAATTATTTCCCGATTTTGGTGTCATCTGAAAGAGCGTTCTTTTAGTTTTAAGGAGAGTCGTAATGAGCGGTCTTAAGTTCCCAGTCCTATCATTTGCGCCACTGCTTACTCTTTGCATTTCAGCTTGGGAAATCAGCTGTTGAAGCTACTGAGATGGTTTCTGCGGTGCTGGGAAAGAACGCTGTATCTTACAGAACATGGAAAAGTGGTACCACAGATTTAAAGCCGGAAATTTTAATTTGGAAGTCGACGATGGTTCAGGTGCACCAAGAAAGTTCGACCCAGACGCAAGAAGAATTGGCAGAAACATTGGAAGTCACCCGTCAAGATTTTACATTACATTTTATGTAATAAAATCTTGAATTTCGAAAAAAAGGGGAAAGAACTGACTTGCACACCTAATAAAATCAATCTTGTCATTTTTATAGGAGAACATGTACCAGTTACTTTAAAGGTTCGGATAGATTTAGTGTTAAATAGACGGTAAGACGAAACTGAGATCCCATTTCCTAACTCTTGCATAAATTGATGCACGCAGAAGAATGTGATTTCGATGGTCCGCGACTTCCAGGCTGGGAATAGGCGAACCCGAGAAGTTTGTTCGAGCAGTTCGAGATAAAATGAATGTGACTTACCATCGGTGGTGGAGTCGGATAGGTTTCCGCCCACGCTGGTCGCGCCTCCGCTCTCTCGATCGCTGGATCCCCTCACTCCGCTGTCGGCGCTGCAACTTCCGCGATCGCCCGCCTGTCCACCGGAAGAGCCAACACCTGCCGCATTCCCGACGTTCCCAACAGTCACTCCTAGTTCTGTGCTACCTAATGGCGGTTGAGAATTCATATGAGGGATGATACCACAGCCGCCGCCACCGCTGCTGCTTCCGGCGCCCGGCGTCGCCGCCCCATTCACGCTGCCCCGAGGGAACGAGACCAAGGACTCCTGGTCGCTTAAGCAGATACCGCCGCCGCCCCTTTCCGCCAATTGACGCTGCAACTGTTGACAGAAACACAGAAACCGTTCATGATCCGTTGTCCGCGCCCTTTCTTTCGCGTGGTCTTCTTAAGAATAACAATCAGTTATCGTTAAGAATAACACTGTAACCTTTGAAACAACAAAATCGGAAGCAACGAAGACGGTTGCGTTCAGTTACTTTCTGATCGTGTACACCGACGTTTTTTTCCTCTGTTTGTATCATATTTTTACAGGGTGACGAGAAATAACGGAGTTAACCCTTTGCACTCCGCTGTTCCCTCTCAGTGGACATTCAAGTTTATTAGTGATTACGGGGAATTGAGTTATTTCAGTGCAACTTTTTGAGACATGCATGTTTCGGTCGGTATGAGGTCGGTGAGATGTATAATTACAAAATAAACAAGTCTACATCTGGAGGAAAAGATTCTGTAAATTTAGAGGGTCTGTAAATGTTCGTTTCTGCCGTAAAGTGGCGCTGAGTAGCTGATAGCCAACGTCCAGAATCGTTCGGAGTGCAAAGGGTTAAACATTTCTTATTATAATTCTGTCAAATCGACGAATTTTGAAAAACCAAATGATAACCATAACATAGACCTTTAGTATTGATATATTTGAGAAGTTTCGAAGTGGCCACCCTTTGAGCCGATTCAGAGGCTCAAACGTGTTTTGAAATTTTCGGCTATGGGCCGCGTCTCTTCTTCAAATCCATTTACCAAATCCCTATCCTTTCCACTCTCACTATTATCGCCTTTTCAGCGGGGCCTACAGTTTATAAAGGTGGGTTCCGAACCACCTTGGGTCACCACAGTTTTTAACCCTTTGCACTCGGTTGTCCCCTCTGAGGCACCGCTAAAAATTGCTGTACCATTATTCAAAATATTATCTTGGTTATTAAATATATCGGTATCCTATCAATTACTAAACATTTAGGTACTGTATGAGGTATTACACCAATTTCCTATCCATAAAATTTAAAAAATCACTGGTAATGAAATTATTCTAGATCGGAAAGAGAGTTTAATCTTCCAGTTAAAATAGCTCCGAGTGCAAAGGGTTAAAAGGCACATGGAATATTTCCAGAGGTGCCGGCATCAGGGATTGAATCTGCGACCACGGAGTCCGCAGGCGCGCGCTTCACCCACTGAGCCACTGCGAGCCCTTCCCACGATCTGTATTAAAGTGTATATTAAATAAAATAAAGTACATATCTGTAGAAATATATGTATATTTCACTTCCAAATAACCAACACTTTCCCGAGTTCGGTTGTCATTCGCGAAACAGTTGATTGAAGTAGAAATTCGCGGGAACATTTGCCACAACCACTTCTATTTAATGAAAGTAGAGAGGACCGGGGGATGTGCGCAAGATCCTCGTCGAGGCGGGAAAGCGGGAATATTTCGGAGCGTGCGTGACTGTCGAGCAGATTCCGGGGGCGCAACCCTCGAGCCATCAGTTTTAAACTCGTTAGCCAGAGCGGCCCGTTTATGCACAGCGTCGAGGACAATTTGAGGGCTCAAAGCCGGGGCTCACCCTCCGCGTAATTGCATGTGCAGGCAAAAGAAATGCTTCTTACCTAACTGCTCGTAATAACCGGCCGATCGATCGCCGATACTTTTTTCCTCGCCCCTTCTCCCGACCACCCGCACCGAGTGGTTCTGACCATAAAAAGAACTTTACGCCGGTGTTCTTTAAGTAACGGAATTACACAGACCTCCCCGGAGACGCTCGATTTAACCGAATCCCCCCTCCACGACCCTCGATAATAATTAGTCGAAACTTTATTTTTTAATACCTTGACAATATACGCTCCCTGCACGACTAAAAATATTTCCGTCTATAAAAGCACTTCGGGGAAAACATCCCCTAAGTAACGGGCGTAAATGCTGCTAGGAGATACTCGGTTCGATCGAATCCTCCGAATACTCGTAATTATGCTATATTTTCTAATAACTCGGAACCACTCCATTTTTACTGGCCTTAAAGTGTACTTCATACCTCTCGCGATTACTCACGGCTGCTTTTAGCCGAGCGAGGAATTTATGGGAATGTTCTGCCGCAGTACTGTGCAATCCTCGTACAGAGAATTTACTCGAAGCGATGCCGAACTAACGCTATTGGTACTGGAAAATTAAACGAAAATTCGGATGAGGACTGCAAGGTCGAAGGTTATTCATTCTTGATCCACGATGCCTACCTATTAAAAATATAAGTTTACATCGCCCCACTTTCCTCGGACGATCTCCTGAAGAAGGTTCCTAAGAGCTCCGACGGTAAAAGTGTCAAGGGAATCGCATAAAATAATTTTCCTATTTCCGCGAGTTTATTCAGAACCGCGTTTCCCGCGGACTTGACTTCCTTCTTTTTTCGGCAGCGTCAAAAGGGAGAACCGGGAACAATTTAATGGAGCTCTTCATGGCGAAAAAAAGGGAATTTCGAAGTGGATTCGAGGCGACTTTCCTAGCCGTATTCCCAGCAGCATTTAATTCCAGGAAAACTTGGTCGCGTAACAATTTCATCGTTAAAACCTTAGAGACCAAAGTTCGCCCGGGCGAGGGCAACTTCGCTAAAAGCAGAGTCAACGCGTCCGGTAAATAATTCAGGAAGTTCAGCATCCTACTGTCTCCACGTGTACGAAAAAAAGATCTTTCTCTTTCTCTCTCTCTCTCCGAGGAGTCCCATCTCAGTTATTCCTCGCGAAACACTCGAAAGTAACAGCCACCGACGGCATTGAACTGATCAAAGTCACTTCCGGGCCGAGGTAATACATACCTCTTAATAGTAAGTTAATGGTAATACATACCGGGCGAAGGCCCGGACTATTTACTTATCGACGTCGCTCCGCCATTTTCCCTCGGAACAGGAAACCTCATTAAAATTCCCCCGGACACGACGGAAAGTTCTTTCCGAACACAATAATACTTTCGCCTAGAGATGCCGACGAGCATAATGCCGGCGACACCCTGTCATCTTCCACCGAACTTTTCCGGCAAACTATGCCGCTCGGAGAGAAAAAAAATGTCTCGCCAACAGAAGTCGTTTATTCTTCGCTGACAAAGGGGCCAGGGATCCATTTATTTCAGACATACACTCGGAAAGTGAAAACAATGGGAGACACCGTCATTTTTCTTTAATTCGGATGACGCGCGAGATTTTTTAGGGAGGGTGTTCTTCCTTTGAAACCGTAAGGGTTGCTTACACCTCTTGTGGGTACATAGTACATGCAGTGTTCATTTGAAAAATTTCCAGCCGAATATCTCGAAAAGTATGAAAGATATTAAAAAAGTGTAAAACAAGGATTTCTTATTTGGGTGGCGTTTTCAAAGTCATTTGCAGGTCAACTTTGTTTTTTTCAAACGGGAACCTATATTTTTTATTATCGTAAAAAGACCAGCTATTTTCGTAGGATACTTTTTTTTATCCGCACATTCTATTATCCGCAGGTTTCCATTTGAAAAAACAAAGTTGATCCTCAAACGATCTTGAAAACGCCATCCAAATAAAAAATTGATACTTCCCCCCTCTTGCCCCTTCGAAATCCTTGGACACGTGTTTTACACTTTTAGAATATCTTTCATACTTTTTGAGATATTCGGCTGGAAAGTTTTCAAATGAACACCCTGTATATTATCCCAAATATTAAAACGGTATGTGGCAAATATTTTTTAAAAGTATATTTTAGTATTAATCGTGGTTATAGGAAATTATCTCTGCTTAATTTAAGAGTAACAGTTCTCTGGATCTCGATCGACAAATTGTTTAACAATATATTTAATGTTATTGGCGCACTGGTTCGATCAGTAGAAACAATAAGCAAATTTGCAAAAATATAACTTGAAATCTAATTCGACGTTTCGGTCTCAATCTAGACCATTTTCAAGAATTGAAAATTTCAGCATTGCGTCTGTAAGAATCAACCCAAGACGTGTTTTATAATAAAGTAAATAAAGTTAATTTAATAGTATGTTATATTTGCAACGCCGAAGGGTAGTATCCCCGAGGTCACAAATAATGGGAGCAAAGTCACCCATTTTTCAAGGAAACGGGGTCGTTGCACTTGTATTATACGACGACTCTTGTTCGTTCACACACAGTTTCAGCTGTGTACGGTAGCTGATGAACGGGGGTGTAGCTAGCCTAGTTGAAAAGAAGATTCTTACCTCTTTTATAGTGGCGTGTGCGTGCGAGAGGGCGGCCTCTTTGTCGGCCAAACTAGCCGCGAGGCTGAGGCTTCGATCGGCTTCGTCCCTCGCAGCCCTCAGCAGACTCCAGCGTTCCCTTTCCCTCTCGCGTTCCCGTTCCTCCGACGGCATACCGACTCCTTGCTGCTGAAGGCGTCCTAAGGTCGCCTCGTTCTCCCGCATCCGCTGCAATCAACGGTCAAAGAGACCCATATCCGGGCAGTAACTCCACCCAAAACCACCACCGTCTAACAATGCATGCGAGCGTACAAAGTGCAAACTACTTGCTTCCAGACAAAGCACAAATGATTAACGTGTCGACCGGCCGACAGTTTTCAACGACCAGTTTAATTCTTCTCTGCTGACCCGACGTCATTGTTTCTGCAACCCTTAACAATCTTCACTGATCACGAGAAGCGACACTGATGCTTTAGGGTCAGTGATTGCTGGTTTTGGGAACATCGGACGTTTCGAAATAGGGGTTGCTAGTTGCTAGTTGTTAACTCAACGTCCACTGATCCAGCAACCCTTAATAATCTTCACTGATCACGTGAAAAAGGGACAATAACGTTTCAGGTTCACTGTTTGCAGATTTTTAAATACAAGGTGAGTCACCTTACGTTGCCACCTCAAATATTTTTGTTATTTTTAATGATACGTCAAATGTCTTAAGGACAAAGTTGAATGGTATAATGGGGCTCATACGATACCAAAAAATTTTTGTTTTTATGTAATTTTGATAAGAGATATGAAGGTCACATTAATTTTTTTAAATAGAATGTCCTATTTTTTATACCATAGATCGACAGAGTATCAAACTCTGAGTGTAAAAGTGCTGACCTTCATATATCCTGAACCTAATAGTTCACGGGATGTTATCCGAAGAAAAAAGAAAATTGTTTCGATAATATCTCGTTAACTATTCCATTTAGGATATATGGAGGTCAATCAATTTTTACTCAGAATTGATAGTCTATCGATTCATGATACAGAAAGTATTCCATTAAAAAGTGTTTCATTAAAAAAAGATCAAGGTACCTTTTTTACGCGGACCCCCAGGGGTCAATGACACCTGAACCTGACAATGACCCTAACAATGACCCTAACAATGAACCTAACACTTTTAACCCCTGATCCTTCAAGAACAAAATTTCTGTTCATAAAATCGAATATCAAAAATTGTCCAGCTCCAAAACAGGAATTTTATTACTCCCCTCTTCCCTTTACTGTTTCTTTTAGAGACCAAATTACAGTTCGATGCTGCAATGCCGAGTTGTGAAGGGTGCGAAATCGATTTCGCATGGGAACGTCGGATTTCCACGCGGGACGACGCAGATTGAATTCTCCCCGGTTATTTTTTCGTAGTCGGTCGATCGGTAACTCAATACAGGTGCGACTCGAGACCCGTTTATTTACAGGTGTCACGTACCCTTCGCTTATTAGCCGGCCGGGATATCAGCTACGGAGAACTTAATCCACTTATCTTTCCCTCGGGCGTAAGTTACTTCACGCTACGTAGAACAGGTGCTGCAGCTGGTTTATCGGCTAAACTTCGGGACAACGCGATTACTGCCACTCCGACGGATCGGTCAGGTGTTAGCCGGTGTTGGCGAGTCAACATGTTTCGGGGGTTAAAAACTGTCGATCGCGCATGTTACTCGCCTGCTCGACCGGAAAACCGTGCTCCCTTACGCGGAAACAAGTTAGACTTCGTTCGAGAATATTCTGTACGTGTTCGAACGAACTTATCGTCGTAGAACCGGCATTGTAGCTTCCATAAACTATATTCTGCGATGGAAACGTTTTCAAAACGTCGTAATTTCAAAAATACTAGAAATTCAACCATTTTTTAAATAAGGTGGAGTGGGGTAAGTGCGTAAACGGGACAAGTGCGTTAATTGGTTATTTTTATTATAATATGAACGAAATTTCTCTAGCTTGTATTTATTAATGTAGCATAAGTTAGCATGAACTATTCGACATAGATGTCACCCAAGAATAAAGGGGTTTTCCTCGCTTAAATCAACCAATGCCAAACAGTCACGCGCGAGGTACACGTACAACTTTGAGGTTACCCTGAACGTGCACTGGTTTACAAGTTATTAATGTAATCTGTGTTGTTATTTTAGGTAAGTACAACAAATATTGATGTAGGTTTACATTAAATAAACCGTTTTTATTGTATTTTTTAAAATTTATTGAGAAAAAACACTAAGATGATCTTGCCCCGTAAATATTACTACACGGGGCAAGTCCGTACTATCACGGTGGGGTAAGTGCGTACTGTATGGGTAACTATAAAACTAAACAATATATTTAATGCAATAAGAAGCATTTCGTAGCGTGCTTGATAATAATTCTTTTCTTGCCCCGTAGCACTTGAAACAAGGTTTGAAAGCATTTTTAACTTTCAGAGACGCACTTGCCCCATTTTCGGGGCAAGTGCGTAGTAATTGACACTTTCTACAATATCCTATCAAAATGATAATTTTCAAGCAAACTTAGAATCCTACATAATACTAATTCATCAGTAATAACTGTGGCAAGAGTTTGATACTAAGAGTGTTGAGTTTTTACATACCAGACTGAAAATACATCAGTTTAAAGTCAAACTTTGCAAAAACTAGTGTGCACTTACCCCACTTCACCTTATTGTAGGTATTGTAGGATATTTGAGTAGTATTTGCTGAAAATTTCAACATATCTACAAAACTTCGTAATCACATAAAATACAAAACAATATTTAAAATAAAAACAGCCAGGTTGAACAACACCTACCCGATGGACAAGTTGATGTACTAATTAATTCACAAGGATTGAAGTTACCCTTTCAGCCCTAGCAAAAACTCACCCCCAAAGCTTTACTAAAATTTCTAAATACCTGCGCCACTTCAGTTGGACCACCCTGTATGTTCCGAGCGAACAGGTGAGCCTGCCAATCAGAGTACGTTGGTCGAAGACCCCCGAAAATCGATAAGCCTGTTGAAACAGCGGCCATGGTCGAAAAATGTATATACGCGGGGGCTGTCGATAATTTATTTAACCGTTCCGCGTTCCGTATTTCGCGTTCCGTATATCCTTCCGCGTATCCGCGCGCAGGATGTTAGCGACACATCAAACAACGAGATCCACGGGAGCGTACATAGCGACGTTTACGATGTCAAACAACGGAAGAGAGCCGAGGATATGGTGGAGATCGACGAGATTGCCAGCATGTTTCTGTTTGAACATGGTTCTGGCGGGGGTGGTCGGACAGGGGGGGTTTGTTGGATGCGCGGATGTTAAGCAGACCGGATAAAAAAATCATACAGGGACCCATGGGTTCTTTCTCGTAGAAGGAAGGAGACCGGTGCGACACGTCGGACCATTCGCTCCGGTGATGAAGTGGATTACGCGCGATCCGACAAGACGGAAGAGTATAAAGCAAAAGGGGAAATTGACGTGCTCCGCGGAAGAGAAATTGCCGTAAGACCCGGAACAAGGTCTGTTTCCTTTCATGTTCCATTACGAAGAAGCACCGGCCGCTTTCTAGTTAGGAGATATCCGATGATAACGGATAACGCGGACCCGCCACCATTACGAGCTACCATGATGGACACTGATGACCCCGAAGACCATGAAATTCGGTGGAGCAATAATAATACGTTTAACGCTGCCTCTCTGTTCCGGATGATATATTGCGAGCATTTACTGTGACGAAATTTCGGGGATTTCAGGCGCGGAATTTATTATAATCGTATAAGGGTTGTTTTTTCATGAATGTTCTAATTCTAGTGAAAAATGGTAATCACTTTTTTCACAAACACGAAAATTACCATTTTTTTATGGTGAGCACGCTCGTCGTTACGAGGTTAACTGTAACATTATTTTGTGGTTAATAACATCTTTCTCGACTGTTTTTTTTTTTACCACGCTTATATTAACTTGCTGTATTATAATAACTTGTTGTTTGTTGTATGCGTCAAATCTCGTAATCGAATTTTAAACCTCTCCCACTAGTTCAATCTTGCTGAAATTTTGTATACATACACACTTGCTCCCGATGACAACAAAAGTAGAAAATAAAATATATAAAAAAAACTTTTAAATAATTTTTTTATTTTTATAGTCACTAATGTCATGATTTTATTTAAATTTATATTAAATTTTTCCATCTGTTTGCGACACTAATTTTATAACAGAAGACATTTTGGACAAATTCCTTAAAATTTTAGGGTAAATATTATTAATCATTTAACTGGATTCGGTATTTTATGGAGAACCAGAGAAAAATTATTTTCTCCTTTCAAGTGCATTTCAATATAAGCGTAGTTTTCAAACAGTTTTCTTTACAAAATTATTGTTACTTGAAAACTAGAATCATACTTTCTGTGATTTTATTAGCAGTATTAATTAACGTTCGGAAAACATTTCACTGATATCAGTGAGCACGTAAATGTCCGGATACTTCTGGACGGTGGTGCATGTATAGCAAAACGAAGATAATGCGAGCGGAAAAAGTATAATTAAGAAGGGAAAACAGAACGTAATTATAAACGAGAGATATACAAACGTAACAGAAATACGCGCGTTATAAAAATCCAGATACGGAAATGAGGAGGTACACAAAACGTGGAACTGTATAATATAAATAAAAAATGTTGATAATAATGAGCAGTACCATTGCAGATTCTCCTATGCAAATTAGATTCAAGATAATATAAGCACAAAAATAAAATACCATCTGTGGTTTTACTTGCTCATTAAGTTTTTAATAAGGTGCTGCAATGACTAATTGTATTCGTAACAAATACTGCATATATACACTAGTCTATATTGTTTGTATATATAAAATCAAAAGTTTTTATTACCACGCTTATATTAGCTTGCCGAGTTGACGTCGTTTTTGTATGCGTAAAATCTTGTCATCGAATTTCAAACCACTTCCCGATGAGCTAGAGACTTGAAACATTAAACATAGTTCAGAACTGGATAACAACACGATATTAAAAGACAAATTAAAAAAACTGTGCGTTTAGAAGAAAAATTTTAATATTAACCGTCACACCTCGTCGCGCGATGGCTCGGTAGTACGTCATCGCATTCAGCGATCCCCACTCCGCGCTCCAGCGATCCCTACTCCACTACGCGTTCCCACTCCGACTCATCCCCACTCCACTGACCCATTTCGCACGGAAGGAGCTCAGTCAGTTCATTCAAGTCCATTTCGCGTCGTCTCTCGGAGTCATCCTCTCATTCTATCTCGCGTATTTCCGTATCTTGCGTTTGTACATCTTACTATTTCATACCAGTATTACTATATCTTGCGTTCCATTTACACAAAGACTAAAAAGTAGAAAATAAAAAAATATATAAATAAAAACTTTTTAAAAACGCGACGCTTATATTAAAATGCACTAAAAAGGAGAATATAATTTTTTTAGACATTAGATGACTATAAATGAAAGCGTGGAGCACCCACGAAGATTGCGTCAATATAGTTGAGCGCTCCACGCTTTTCTTTATAGTCACTAATGTCTAAAAATATTGTTTTCTCCTTTTTAGTGCATTTTAATATAAACGTGGTTTTTCAAAAATTCTTATAATGAACGATTGAAGCTAAAATAAACACTGTGTATCTATGTCCAAGCTGTGCAATCAAGAAGATAGAAAATAACGTGGCGCCTATTAATAGCCACTGACCTACGATTTAACAGATTTTTTATTTTCTTTAATATCGCGAGGGCACACCTGGCAGATTAAAAATAGTTGGCCAACCTTTCGCTCGTCAGGAATAGAATATCAGGGTTGAGGAACAGCTATAAACATTGTTCGCCTCTTTACTGCGAAATAACTTAGCGAATGGGCGCGGGAGCCGGTGTTTCTTTCGCGAAACGAGAGACCGGGAACTTCGAATCGCGGGGCGCTAAAGGAGACGTTCTGCCAGAGTTCCGTGGATGAAAAGTTTAAATTAAAAACGTGATTTTCCAAGAGAGAGCGGGTGGATTCCCGGACAGAGTTCAGTCAAGGTTGTCGAACTGCAATGCTAGAAGTTCAATCATAAATCACGGAGTTCGTCGGAACTAACATCGGCCTGCGGAAACTATTCTTAATTAATTGAACCGCGCACGGGCTTATTAAGTTCTCGGAGGCGCCGACATTTACGGTTTGTTTCGAGGAACGTTTGCGTCGTTTAATTTGGGACACGGTATTTATACGACCGTCCGCGCGGAATATAATATTAAAGGATATTAAAGTGTTCCTTCCGAGTTCCCCAAGGGCAGACACAGTCGCCGTATGATGCATGGTCCTAGTTCTTATGAGAATTTCTCCTCTCTTTCTCTCTCCCTTCACCGATGTATCTCCTCTCTCTTCCACGAAGAGTAAACTCTGTATTTTTCGCTGGGAGCGCCATTACTGCGCCTTAAGCTGCTTGCAAGAAACATTAAAGACTGTCTTTGTAGAACAGGGCATTAGCGATCTCGTTCTTTTATGAACGTCGAGCTCGATTTTTGTCGACGGGCCGGAGAGGCCGGGAGCAAAGGGAGCGTGACAGAACGAGAATGTTTTTTAATTTTCCCGGCAAATACTTTAAGCCGATTCCCGTAATCCCTGTTTAGACTTGGCGCTACTGCCGTCCTTCGGAACTCGCGGATTCGGGACGATCACTATTAGCAAGTTCTGACAGTTCGCGACGCGTCACTCGACCTGACGTTCCTCTGCGAACCTCGCGAGATTCTACCACTTCGGTACATTTATTTTCGACCTTATAATGGGCGAGACACCTAACGTTATCACCTCAAATATCTTTGTTGTTTTCGAAGATACATTAAACGTCTTGGGGACAAAGCATGAATGATCATTATATATGAATGACCTGAGTAATTACAGTCACTGAATTCGTAATGAAAGGGACCATCATTGTAGATAAAGAAGGGATTGATATCGATCGTCGATCCTCAACTGGAGTAATAGTACACTGAGAAAAAAAAATTGTTACTTCAATAACACGCGTGTTATTGTAATTGTTTTACTTCGATGAATATTAATGTATTCTTCTGAATAGTATGAAATTTAGAAGCAAATCGTGATGTATTTGAATTGTCTATCATGAAATGCTTGAAAATAGTATTTGATTCAATACCGTATATTATTATTCGTAATATTTCTTTTTTTTCCTTCAATCAGATATGTTGTTAAAAAAATTTGAGAAATGTATTGATTTATACTGGAATTGGTTCGAGGCCATATCTTATTTTTTTGAAAACATTGATGGTCAAGTTATTGGCTTATATGATTGGCGGAAATGAGTTTTGCTATTGAAATTCAATAGTATTAAATATTAAAATAAGTTCATATGATATTGGCACTGTTCAATAGTACATCTTACTGAATCAACATATATTTTTTTTGTTTCGACAGGATTTTTTTCTCAGTGTAGTATTTTTCTCGGCGCTACGGTTCGATTAGTTTTCTACATTAAATTATAGCTATTGGAACGAAAAGAAAGGTGGTGTGTTTCGTCCTAAACCCGCTAGAGGACTCATCAGTAAGGCTATCTAGTGGGCCTTGCCTTAGACACAGGGGTCAGAAGACTTTTATGAGGATAGTTATTTATACTAATAGATGACATTTCGGTAACTTGCGAGAAAGTTTTTGACATTTTATCTATCTTGTGGACGCGGTCGAAAGTTATTTTCGACTATTTTTCGATCTTTCGACCGTCGTCGAAACTAAGTTATCTCGGATTCTGTAAATTTTTCATCATGGTTTTGATAAAAAAGGGATTGATATCGATCGTCGATCCTTAACTGGAGTAATATTTTATATTAATATATGTAGAATATGTAGTATATGTATAATAATATATGTTGATTCGATAAGATGTACTATTGAAAAGTGCCAATATCATATGAACTTATTTTAATATTTAACACTATTGAATTTCAATAGCAAAACTCACTTTCGTCAATCATATAAGCCAATAGCTTGACCATCAATGTTTTCAAAAAAATAAGAAATGGCCTCGAACCAATTCCAGTATAGATCAATAAATTTCTCAAATTTTTTTAACATATCTGATTAAAGGGAAAAAAGAAATATTACGTCTAATAATAAACGGTATTGAATCAAATACTATTTTCAATCATTTCATGATAGGCAATTCAAATACATCACGATTTGTTTCTTTTCATACTACTGAAAAGAATACATTGATATTCATCGAAGTAAAAATATTACAATAACACGCGTGTTATTGAAGTAACTACTTTTTTTTCTCAGTATAGGACGAAACACACCACCTTTCTTTTCGTTCCAATAGCTATAATTTAATGTAGAAAACTGATCGAACCCGAGCGCCGAGAAAAATATATATACTACTATTACTCCATCATTGTAGATATTTAAAAAAGGGTGGTTCCGTTTAAAAAAAAAATGAAGGTGACCTTGTGATATCACAAAAAAATTACATAAAAACAAACATTCTTCTGGTATCGTATGAACCCCCCGTTTTACCATTCAACTTTGTCTTGAAGACATTTAATGTGTCTTTGAAAACACACACAACAAGAATATTTCAGGTGATAACGTTAGGTGACACCCTGTACACCCCACATTTTCCCAAACAATTTCTCAGTGTCGATTTTTGAACAGTGACGAGAGATTTCGTTAAGATAAATAGTACAAGTTTTTCTACAGCTCTAATCGCTTCTTTCACGAGTTGAAAAATGGGATTTCAGCAGGCTGTTTGCTTCACAATGATAGTTTTTCATTTTGCTTGTACCGCGAAATTGTGCAGCTAATAAAGGCTGCTTTTTCGGTGGGTGAAAGTCGTTTCCAGAGGGACAAAACTTGATGGAAGTTTCGCGCGAAAGCCGGATGAACGAAATTAGTTTTGAGAATGCAGTGCCTCGCGACGTGTTTTTGAACGTTTGGAAATCTAATATGAACGACAGCACGCGGCTGGAAAAGTCTGTCGTCGCTCGGCGTGCAACAATTTAATAACAGTCGGAGGAATAGTGCACCTGATAAAAACGTACGAGATTGTGCCCTGGTTTCGACACAAAGAGCCCTTCTAATGCGACGCACGTGTACCACGGCGGAAATATTCTTCTTTCAATCTGTTTAAAGCCTTAGAATGCGGTTCCCCGGTCGGGGCAGACATTTTTCGCTCGAAAATGCATCCTGCTGCTTGAAACTTTGAATCCGAGTCGAGTGCGTTCTAAGGATTGCAACGCGCGACTGCTTTGAGCGAATTGAAAGGGGAAGATCTCGGTGTGCCTTCCGTGTCAGCTGGGGAAAGACGATGCATTAGGCGTTCGAATTAATTCGGTGTCTACGTTGTCGCTCGCTTCTAATGCTAGCTGTGAAAATTCATTCTTGACCCTGACACACTGAATTAGCTATTAATTTCATTAATTTCAGTGTTCAGTCAAACTGTAAATGATTTCTACAAGTTTACATTGCTGTACAACGAACGGCTTGTTAAAATACAATTTAACTTTTAATTTGCTGGGGTAAGAAATTAATGAATGCATGAAATTTTACTCAATTTATAAAAATCCGCAGTATCGTGAAGCAAACAGCTTGCTAAAATTTAATGAAATTCCATCTTTAATTCCCTCGTGTCTAAAGCGAAGATTAAAACTGCCCTGGATTTCTATAAATTTATATTACTGTAGAGCAAACACTTTATTACAATTTAATATAGTTTCTCTCTTATTTGCAGGGTTCATCAAGATTGTAAAATTTCATTTGATTTATGAAAATGCATATTATCGAGAAGCGAACAGCTTGCTAAAATATAATGCAACTCCATCTTTAATTTGCTCGTGTCTAAAGCGAAGATGATAAAAATTGCACAGGATTTCTAAAAATGTATATTACTGTACAGCGGACAGCTTGTTAAAACGTAATAAAATTCCTTTTTTAATTTTCCAGGGTTGAAAATGAAGATGATAAAATTTCACTTGATATCAATTTCGCGGAGTTCCGCGGAAAAAGTAAATTTGCATACCGTATCACTGGAGGTAAACTTCGGCTCGGGTGAAGACCCTCGACCCAGCCAGTTTAAGTAGTTTAAGGCAGTGAAGTATCAACATCTGTTACACGAGAACCAAACGCTAACATAAAAGTTATTCGTAGTGCGATTTCGAATGGCTCGTCAATTTCTGCAACAGCTTCGGGAAAGTACAAGGATCCAGAAAAACCAGAATATCCGGCGTTAATTTAAGTGTTGCGAATAGGAAAATGCAAATTCGAGTAAACGTTCTGTGCGCGCGAATCCCGCGGATTCGCCGTGGGAAATGAATCGGCTCAGGGTATCGATGAATCATGAATATTGCAGGCCGGTTTTCGCGAGATTGCGCGGCGGGGATCAGCGCGGGTTGTTCATTTGACGAAATTGAAATGACCGACAACGTCGGCCCGGCCCGGCTCGGCCCGACGCAACGCGCGAACGATAACGGTGTCGAGAAAATGAGAAATTCCACCAAGTTTAATGAAAGTATTTAACAGGCAAAATTGCTGTCTCGCGTAGAGAGACCCCTCCTGGTTGTTACCGGCGAGAGCTGGAGCTGACGCGCGCGCGCCACGGGGAAAATTGAAACGCGTTTCCACGAGGCCGTTCGTTAAGCGAGTTTTCCCGCAGTTATTTTTCCACGAAATTATAAGGTCAATTCGCCGAGAAAAATTTCGGTTCCCGAGGGGGATCGGTTCGCGGGCCACAGGGTCCTCTAATTAGCAGCTGGCCCCTCTGATGGGCGCAGATGAGTTTTAGATTGGCCAAACGAGCCGGAGGGTGACATTTGGCAAACATTGGATTAGCCGAGCACGATTCGGTTGCTCGGCAAAATTCGGTCGGGCTGTTCTCTGAATGTTTTCGAGAGACGAAAAGTGCGGTTAACATTAACGTAATAGCGAGAATTAATACAGCTGTAAATTTTCGATGTAAAAATATCGTCTGGAAGGAAGAAGTAGATAAAGAAAGAAGGAAAGCAAAGTCTACAAGCTTCTCTACGAAACTCCTCCACCTACACTAGTGTCATGCGAACTTCTCAAATCAACGGAAGATCGACTCACCTGTTCGTAGTTTCTGATGAAGTCCCGAAGTTCCCGTTCCTTATCCTCGAGGGTGCCGTACAGCGCCTTCATTTGATTAAGCAAGTCGAACTTTTCCGCCTTGAGCCTCTTCCGGTCGGCCTTCAGTGCTTGCAGAGCTTCTTTCGCGTGTTGTAATTCCATCTCGAGTGCAACGAATCTAGCTTCCTCTTCGAGCACTGCATCCTCTGAACCGACCTCGCCTCGAGCCGCTCCGCTGAACAATAGCTTCCTCAGTCTGGCAACTTCCGCTACCAAACGCTCGTTCTCCAATCGGAGTCTTCTCGTGCTGGCTAGCTCCACGGAGCCGTTGCTGCCGCTCCCGTAGATATTGGACAGCCTGGATGCTACCAGTGGATCCCCTA
The DNA here is from genome assembly GCA_028455765.1 of Lasioglossum oenotherae. Lineage (NCBI taxonomy): Eukaryota > Metazoa > Arthropoda > Insecta > Hymenoptera > Halictidae > Lasioglossum > Lasioglossum oenotherae. Next base: position 8,224,534 of record CM052293.1, on the reverse strand, counting down.
TTCCTGAAAAATAGCGTCGCAGGTTAGCTAGGGATAGTGCAATTTAGACGTTGTCTGGAGTTTTTTATATTCCTGCCACATCAGTACGAATCCTGCTAGCCTGAATGTTAGACTAAATCGACCCTGTTTCTCTTCTTCGCAGTATGCTAAATGAACCTGAACCTCTCCGCCGTAACAATCCCCCAGAAACCAGTGGTAGAAAGGGTTCTAACAAGGCTCTAACAAGGACAACCCTAAACATCAAAGGAAGAAACGCGCGACTACATCGATCCCTGGAGCCATCGGCGAAGAGCGCAAGCCGAAGGAGTAGTTTCGGCAAGGTAACAGAAGGAGGATGGTGGGGATTGAAAGAGGAGGAAGAGAGCTAGAGCGAGCTAGAGGATCAGCGACGTGTCATTCTCAATAATGCACCGAACCGGTGGCTAGGCGGAACGTCTCAGAAAGGCGTCTCGTTAGTCACCGAGGTCTCCGCCACATTGAAGAAAAATCTCAGGCTAGAATTCATCTTGCGCCGGAGACCCCGTTTAATTCCCGGGATTCGTAGGAACGAACGAGGAGTCGCTGGCAGGAACAATCGCGGACACCGAGTGCACGGAGGGCGAACTTGAAAGGGAGGGCCTTCCATAATTAAATGCTGGGGTTACCCACCGAGGGAATTAGCCGGGGATGAGGGTCTGCTGCCCGGGGCTGGTCCAGGTGGTTCATTGTCCTCGTCGCCGGGCCGCACCTCGCCGTCCACGAGGTCCTTCTCGATGTCCTTCTCGTGATCGTTCATCTCCTTGCTGGATCGAAGGGACTCGCGGTTCGTCGATATCCGCAGCCTGTCGCCGCTCGATCGATCGCTGCCACCGCGGTGCAGGAAGCCCGATCTATTGCTGGATCCTCGATCCGGGCTCGCGCTGCCTGATCGCGAGTCCACGCTGCCACCGGAGCCGCCGAGGCGCGTCTTCTCGAGCGCCGGGGCGTAAGGACGCCGAGTTTTGTCGATCGGACTGCGACTCGGTGACCCATTGAGCTTCTCTGCAGTGGAAACAGACTATTTTGGCGACGCTTCTGGCGATCACGCGACAATGTTCGTGTTTGGATACGCGCGCCTTCGGTATGGGACTACGTCTACAACATTCGACGAGGACCGGTCGCACGCCGCGATCATGTTTGTTTAATCGGGCTGGGCTTATCGCGTATTGAGCACCGAGCAGTTTTTGTGCTCTGTTTGCATTCGAAGTCACTGTATGCTTCACGAGCGGTGGGATCTCCTAAGAGCCTATGGACACAGCGTTCTGCGATCCATAGTTGATTCATCTTAAGGAGATTCCACCTTTAGATTGCTCTTATGCCGGCGGCACGTTTTTCATTCAATGTTGAACAACTCGGTCAGGAAAAATTGTACCCCAGTTAAATATAGTTAATAATTTACGCGAAACGAAATATAAAATGTACTCCGTAGATTGAAGTGTTAAACCGGGTACAGCTTAGACGAAGTACTCGACGGGATTGATAATAAAAGTTTCACGAGCCATTAAGCAAAGTGCACGAGCTTCTTCGCGTTAGCATATCACCGACTAGAAACGATCGTACACGTATCCCCATAAATTAGACGTAATGTGCATAACAACCGGTAAAAGTTTCGCTGTGTAATTGGTCCGGCACGCGGTGAATCTTTCATCGAAACGCGTACACGTCGGCATACTCGAGGACAAAGCGGCCGCAAGAGAGGAACAGAGTAAGAACGTAATGAAATCTCCTGCTGGTCACGGAAGAATCTTCACAAAGGCCATGACAGCTGGCGCGCGGGGTTACACGCGCTGTTCCCATCGTGTTACAAGTTGTAGGAGAAAATGGTGAATCATGGGCCGCCAGTCGTAAAACTGGCAGCAAGTAACTGCGAGATAGTGTGGTATATACACCGTGTCCCGGAAATCAAGATAAACTTTTAACCGTGAGCTATGCACGAGAACCTACAGTTTTGAATTATACCGGCCGGGGAACTTTTCCCGGGGTAAGATTTATGCGTACCCTAAACGTAAGTTAAAGGAACGAACATTTATGGGAGAAGTTGGAACGGTGTCGTCTGCGAACACTTTTAAGCCCCGGGCACCCGGAACTCTTTTGTTGTGTCGAACTACTAAATCAACATAAAGCATCCCCCTTTTTCCAGGGGCGCCGCCAACTAACGAATAGGTCAGCTAATTAGCGAACCCACAGCATATACTCGTTGTTTCTTAGTGGCGCATCCGTGGGACTTTGTAATCCTGACTGAAAGGGACCGGTGGTTTAATTCTTAGAGGTACTATTGTTCTATTTGATATTTAAAACAATTTCTATTGTCCCATTCATATGGGACATTAAAATACTCCTGATTATTTATCATCATCAGACAGCTAATAACTCCGGTTGCAATAAACATTTCCAACATTTTCAAACGGCTATAAATAGCCAAAAGACATACCTAACAGTCCACAAAATTCCAAAACCATAACTCTTCCCATCACCCAGAAAAAAATTCCCAAAGTCACCTCTTTTATAGGTTACCTAAAGAATCTGTCGCCGGTCAGAGGGGAAGGATTAATTATGGTGACCATACTAACCGACGGGGCTGGATCGTCGATCGACGGGGCTAGTCCTCTCCTTCCTGTCAACCGGGCTGGTTCGTTTTTCTATGGGGCTGGCTGATTTGTCGCTAGCCGAGCTTCTCTTGTCAACGGGGCTGCTGCCAGCGCTGAGCCTCTTGGCGTCCTCTTGTTGTTGCTGGACGACCTCTGTTGATTCTTGGGTTCCGGGAGTGGTATTGTTGGGGCCGCTGGATGCCCCGTTGTTGTTGCTGTTCCCCGGGGCAGCGGTGTTCGTCCCGGCCCCGTTGTTGTTGTTCAACACCACCGGCAACGCGCCTCGGACATCCCTCAGCTCGCCGCGGAGGGTCGCGCACTCACCCCTTGCACGTTCCAGCTCCCCGTCAAGCCGGGCGCCAGTCGCTGCGTTCTCCTCCACCATCACGCGAAATTTTGCCTGCAACAACAACAAAACGAAAATTCAACCATCTTGTTCATCACTTCATCATTCAATATATTCTTCAGAAACTAATTTTGAAGAGTTATGAATATATTCGCGATATATATTCTCAAAAAGTAATTTCAGGAAAGATTTGCGAACTTAGCGATACTATGTAATATATTCCGAATTTACGTTCTCCAAAAACTAATTTAAAAAGAAAATTGTTTACTTAATCACACTGAATATAGTCGCGATTTATATACTCAAAAAGCAATTTCAGAAAAGAATTGCAAACTTAACAACATGAAGTATATATTCCTAATTTATATTCTTCCAAAACTAATTTAAAAAAGAAATTGTCAACTCAATGACACTGAATATATTCGCGATTTATATTCTCAAAAAGCAATTTCAGAAAAGAATTGCAAACTTAAGAACATGAAGTATATTCCTTTATATTCTTCAAAAACTGATTTAAAAAAGCAATTGTGAACTTAATGACACTTCACATATTCGCGATTTATATTCTGAAAAATTAAAGTAAATAAAATTGCGAACTAAACGACAGTATATTCTTAATTTATATTCTGCACTAAGAAACGCATAATTTCGCACGGTGTCTCGGAGAAACCCCAAAAGAAAAATACACTGGGGAAACCGGGAACCGGAAGCCATAGTGGGCGAGCCTCGGAAACTTCACGGAACCGGAAGTCCCTGGAACAATCGTCGATTCGTCGACACAGGCCGCAAACTTTCCGAGCAAATTTTCTAGGGGCGTTGACCGAAAACTTTTTAGCGAATTTTTCGCCCGGCTAATGAAATAATGGCGGCGACCCTTTGTTTGTTTAGCAGGGCTTCCACCGCCATAGTTCGCAGGGGAGAAACGGGGGAGAAAGTCTGGCCGAAAGAATGCGTGACGGAGAAAGTATCGGAAGTTCTGGGAATTGCGATACCGGGTGCAATCGCGTTGCACGGCCGACCTTTCGCGAAATTACGGGCGCTAATGCGGGCCGAAGTAAAGCGGGCAAACAGGACCGTAGATAAAAGTTAGCTTCGAGGCTGAGCCCTTGCAAAATTAATAAGTCTACCGCCATTGCGCTTCTGCTCTGCTTTTAGATTGTATAAACCGCAGTCTCTTCCGTGAATTAATTATATTTCTTGATAAAAAAAATATCTTTCCATTCTGTGAAGATGAGGAAATTTACCCACCAATTTTGAGATCCATGTAATGAATATTTTCAGTTCAAAAAATTCCCGAAAGTAACAACGAGGGGAAGAAGAGCGCTCAACAATTGTTGGGGCGAAGAACGCGATTTTCGAAACAGGAATGCAGTGGTGCATTGTCGGGCAGCTGAAGCAGGAGAAGTCCGCAGAGACAGGGTAGATTTGCAGCGGGCAGATGAGCCGGTCGGAATAAACAATGCAGTAGATAAAAAGCTCGCTGCAACGGCGAAGCGTGCAACATTAATAAGCCTACCGCGGCGCATAGAATAGGAATCCCATTGTGGACCCGGCATTGTGCCCGTCGTTCCGAAAGCTTCGCCGCATGACGATATTGACTGTGCTCGGGGAAGTTTCTGTCTGGTTCTCCTCGTCGCAAAATCCGCGCCGCGGCTTCGACGCACGCAGGAACAAAGGATTATTTGGATATTCAACACGAGGCTGTCTTTAAGCCTTCGCCACGGCTAAGACGCGGCCTTCTGTATTGGCAGTTCGAATCCCGCGAAGCTCTCCAAGTGGCAAACCGGTAGTTTCTCGTGTAAATCATTTCGAAGAGATTAAACCTAATTGTCGTCTGAAGCACGGCGCGCGGAATTATTATACAGGATTATCACAGTGTCCTCGGTGTGTGACTACGGTACTTTGGAGTTAACCCCGACTGATCCAGAACTTCATCGACCCCCGGATGCCCTAGAACCAACTTTCGGCTAATCAGGAAAGGAGCTACAACTTCCGGCTTCGTCTTCTCTTTGCCTCAAAGTCACGTTTCCTCGGTATCTAATCAGCAGTTTCGTTTATGCCCACGGATTAACGGGTGACGTCTGGTTTCTGGCCTATTTTACCACGGTTATATTAGCTCGCCGTGTCGTTGTTGTATGCGTCAAAGCTTGTAATCGAATTTTAAACCACTTACCGATGAGATAGAGACTTGAAACTTCAAATATAATAGTTCAGAACTGGATGACAATGCAATATTAAGAAGCAAATTTAAAAAAAAACTGTGCGTCTAGGAGAAGAAATATATTAATATATATATTAGTTCGTCATCGCGTTCAACGATCCCCACTTCGCGCGCCAGCGCTCCCTACTACACTACGCGTTCCCACTCTGACTCATCCCCACTCCACTGGCCCACTTCGCATCGAAGGAGCTCAGTATGGTTGTGGTGTTCCGTTCATTCAGTTCCATTTCGTACAATTTCGGACTCCATCAAGAGACGTCGTCTCTCGGAGTCATCCTCTCATTCTATCTCGAGTATTTCCGTATCTTTGGTTTCTATATTTTACTATTTCATACCAGTATTACTATACCTTGCGATCCATTTAAAAAAGACTAAAAAGTAGAAAATAAAAAAATTTTTTTAAAATCCTTTTTAAAAACCACGCTTATATTGAAATATACTAAAAAGGAGAAAACAATTATTTTCCTGGTCCTCCAAAAAATTTAATACAAACTTAAATAAAATCACGACATTATTAGTGACTATAAAAATAAAAGCGTGGAGTGCTAAACTATATTGACGTAATCTTCAAGGGCGCTCCACGCTTTTATTTTTATAATCACTAATGTCATGATTTTATTTAAATTTATATTAAATTTTCGGGAGAACCAGAAAAAAATTTATTTTCTTCTTTTTAGTGCATTTTAGTATAATCGTGGTTTTTAAAAAGTTTTTTATTCCCTATTCAGTCAAATGCGTAAAATTTCGAAAAAAACGGTCAGGTGTTTAACACCCAGTTACGTATACTGTAGTTAATTTTTACGTTGTAAATCCTGGCTGTAAAAGATCAAAAAGCGACATAATTTCTACGGTCACAGTATCGGTATACAAGTATGAACATATTACATGAATCTTTTCAGATTTTTTGGTGAGATGAGCCGTGGTAGAAACAGGTTAAAGTGGTGCCTTTTTCAGCGTTTCTCCCCGGGAGGGACTATGTGAAATTTAAGTTTTTCGATTTCGTGCAGCAGATTCTTCTAAAGGATCACCGGAAGATTTACGGAGGCATGACACAAGATTTAATAAATGAATTTCATCGCGGGGAAGTTTTCGCCTTTAAAGGGCGGCGCAGACCCTTTAAGGAAAGCTGGCGGCGTGCCGGTCTCTGGAAGGTCCGTTCATTAACGTGATCAACGAAATGATTTATTTACGAAAGCCGGCAGATCCTCCTCGGTTCCCACGGCGGCGGTTTGCACGGGAGCGTTGTTAATTGCACCGCATCTCGTCGAATCTCGTCCGAGGGTTTATCAGGGCCGATCGGAGGGCAACGTGGAAAAAGAACAGCCAGGAATCTGTTCCGGCGTGCGTCCCGATAACGTCGATAACCATCGGCGACGCTGGTTCCCCGTCGCTTTTATTCGCCTTGCCGAAGATGTAATCTCGGAAACGTTGACCTACATGCCGAACCCGAACCAGCCACTGATATACAGGCCTCTGCCCGCTAACTGGGCTCGCTTTATATGTGCACATGGTGCGCAGCCTGTGCAACACAGACCCTTAAACACATAAAGCGTCCGCAGGCATTGTGGCGAACTTCTGGTAAACTAAGCCGATGTTTGCTTCGCTATTCTTGGCAGCCCGGCTACCGGGCCATTGTTTGCCGACTGGTGCGTTTATTTAGTTAATGTTATTAACTTCCGCGGTTGTTGGCCGGCTACGCCTTTTTCCGAGCTTCACTCCCCTCCTCCTGGAATCGAAATAATTGCGCGCGAGGATCGCAAAACGCTCGCTCGGAAACAGAGGAGTTCTCATTAGGGTAGGCGCACACTAGACCGCACCGGTCCGCTCCGCGACTGCACGCCGACCGCCAGCTTCCGCTGTTTTGACTTTCTTCTATTAGTTTCAATGGGAGTGCGCACACCTAACAGCAACGTCACAGCGCCAGCACGCCTCCGTACCGCTACGAAGTTAGGTGTGCGCACTCCCATTGAAACTAATAGAAGAAAGTCAAAACAGCGGTTGCGGGCGGTCGGCGTGCAGTCGCGGAGCGGTCTAGTGTGCGCCAACCTTTATTCGGTTCCCACGGTGAAAAATGAGTTTTTCTTGAAAATTTTATGTAGGAAAATTGTTGTTAGGTTAGGCTAGGTCCGGTTACTCTGATGTTGATAAGAACATGCGTGGTTAGACAAGTTGAGACATAAGGGTAGTCGGTAGTAATACAGATAGTGGGTCCCCGACTACCCTTATTCCTTGTATTTTAGCGGGTGAATCGGGCGCGAGGCCTGGGGCGGTGAGTTTTTTTAGTGGATATTGTGTAAGCGAGCCCAACACTCCTCCGACTGTCATCTATAGGGGGGAGCCGTGCGTAAATGCATTTTTCCCCACTTCCCTTAAACAAAAAACCAAATATAAATTTTTATAAAATACCACGTATTTAAAACTGACTAAAAAATATAAATTAATTTTTCCTAGCCCCATACAGATACCTAACACCGTACAGATAGTCCTGAAAATTCGTGATTGTGAATTTTTAATAGCTATGAAAATACTTGTAAGATTTAAAACGAAAAACGTGGGGCGCAAGACAATACATAGTAAGGAGTGTAGAGAGTAAGAGAAGAGTAAGGAGTTGAGAAAACTCGCACAACAGTTCATATCATTCGCAGTGCAATAAAATTGTTAGTGATTTAGGTGAACTATTCATGCATCAATTATCTGTTGCATGGGCCACACGTTTTTCGTTTTAAATCTTACAAGTATCTTCAAGTATTATTTAAGATCAATTGTAAAATTTGTATCAAACAGACTAAAGAAAGCGAGCTAATAAAAACGTGGTAAAAGAAGGTCCAGTTACTCTGAATCAGATCATGACCACTTAGAAATCCTGGAGACCTCGCTATTGAGCTCTTAGAGGGCAATTTGTGATTTTTCAGTTGTATGAAAGGAATTTTTAGAAATACCTGCGTTTTCGATAGGTAAAGTATGAATACTCGATAGGAAAGAAAATAGCAAATTCATCGCGTTGTCCAGAGAACGTCCGAAAAGGCGGGCGTAATAAAATTGAATTTGAGACGTTCTCGAATCGGCCGGGTATCAAAGGAAGGGGTTCCGGATATTACTGCGGCGGGCAGAGTCATATTTTACCGGGGAGGGTTTGATTAAAATAGGTCTGATATTTTTGTTTGTATGCGGAAGCATGCCGATACGTATGGGGAAAGGTGCGGGGAAACGATCGGAACGGTATCCGACGAGTCTGTTCGCGTTGAGAAGCAATTCGCGAATGAAATTCATAGACGCTGTCCCGGATCGCGAGCGTAGAGAAATGCGGCGGAAAGGAACAAGGCGGTGGATTATTTTCCTTGCTGGGCGCGCTGCGCGGATAAATTGCTACCGGGAGCTGAAATTGCAATTTCATAAATTCGAGTGGCTCCCGTAATGCTCATTCTCCGGCTCGTTCCTCTTCCGCGTTTCCTGTTCACCGTCGGGGTTCCGCCTCATTTTTTCCTCCTCCTACTCTATTCCACCTCTGGCAACTCTTATTTCTTTCCACGGCGCTAATGCAACGGCGAACCCGACGATTTCACCATCGGCTTCAATGCGTGTTTGTGCGGGGAATCACGTCGAAAGGTTCGCGTCTCGTTGTTCCCTCCATTCCGGATCGCTGCCGCGACTTTACAGCAAAGTGGACGGTTTTCCGGAAACGGGGAATACACCGAGACGAATAGAGGATGTGGATCTTTGTCTAAAATGAAAATCTACTCGGTCAAATTTACGGCACTGTAGTTCGATGAAAGTTTATCCATTTGTTTGACGCTTTCGCCAAACCACCGAAAGGTGGTTCGATCACGAGTCTCCTCAGCGACAACTCGACCGTACGAACAACAGGCTGAAGTGACGTGATTGAATCTCTAGATGAGCCAATTCTCATTCAATTACCACGGAATCCCCAGCACGGAATGATAGACAGTTCTCTCATGTTCCGGCTAACATGGCAGCCCGTTCATCGAGATAGGTCAATGATTGCGGAATGTAGCTAGAGCTGCGGTTAGGTGCGGACATCGGTGCGGCGGCCGTGCTACCGGACCGCATCAGAGGTATATCAATCGAGATCAATCGTGTTGTATTTGACACTTGGCCTTCGTTCGACGCTCGCACTCTCTCCGTACTGTCTAATATAAATTCCTCGTTGCGCACCCCTGATTCAATTGGGCTTGCGCGTCCCCCTTAATCAGCCCGCGATAACCAGACAGTGGTGTTTGCTCGGAACCTTCTTATCAAATTATGTTCATCAGAGACAGATAGATCCCAGCAAAAACATCCTGTAAACAGGAGCCAAGTTCCTTATGGCCGTAAAAACTTGTGAGAGCAAACAAAATACGGGCCAGGTTCGTTAGCTTAGAAATACCTCTTGCAATACTGAAGGAAGCGTTTGTAAAAATTAGTTTAAACGAACGCTATTTAATTTGTAAAGAGTTTCATGGAGGGCTAAATTATTCAAACTCGACCGCTACCGAACACCTTTCATGGCCATTGGTTTAAAAAGTAACGCGCGGTAGCCCTACTGCTCATATAAAGTCGTCAAGGAGTACTACTACTTGAATTACTCACGATAACTTCGCGAAAGTGTCCAAGACAGCACTTTCGACGGAGCTATTTTTGCGTGGAACCGAGATAACGTGTCGGTCTAAAGTGCAACCCTTAAACTTGCCGTCGCAGCAGAACGATCCGCTTAATCGTTGGCCGGAATCGGTTCCCGGCAAAGTGGAAACCGGTGGCGGGGGCTCTCGTTACACGGTCAATCGCGTCAGAACTTTGCTCGTAGCAGTCGGTCGCGGGAGAGTGATCGCCCTCTGAAATGATTGATTGCACTTTCGGGTTAGATAAGAACCCGAAGGCGAGGGTGGTCGGAGGATAAACGAAGGGAGGAAATAGTCGGACGGGCTGCAGCAGCAGCGGTGAGCCACCGTTGGCCAAGTTCCAGGGACACAAAAGGATAGCCGACGAGGATAAAGGGATCGCGAACTTGTTGCGTTCCCGGAGGCGCCTTCCGTTTCCTCTTCATCGCAAGAGAGAGAGAGAGAGAGAGAGAGAGAGAGAGAGACCAACGACGAACTCGCATTCACGCCTTCTTCGCACCAGACAACCGCACGATCATCGATCAATTTCTACTCGACGACAGAAACCCCATTGGACAGCAAGTCGAGATTTATCGACGATGCGCATGCAACTATTCCACTGCGCGTTTTGGACATTAGTACCTTTCGCGGAGCTATAGCGAGATTCCCTTAATTTCTTATCGATTTTACATTTCGGCACTCTTTTGGGGGGATTAAGGCCGTTGCACACTAGACAGCACCGCCGCACAGTGGACAAACCGATGCATTCTTTGTCAAAATCAAAGAACTTTCGATAGAAATGAGATAGAGCGACGATTTCATTTTTAAATTAAGGCTGAAACATTGCAGAATATGGGAAAAATAGAGAGATTATGGTATAAAGTTTTTTAACCCTGGAAGAATTCGTTAAACTTGTACAATTTCAAGAAAATTGTTGTTGATCCAATACCACGCGCGGAGAAAATTCTTTTTTACATGCTGTACATCATTTCCAGTAGATTTTTTCACGCTGAATTCAAATCTGTCCCATTTGTCTACGACTTCAGGATTTTACGAAAATTCGGTTTTTGTGAACAAAATTAATGAAATCATTTTTTCGTTGAAATGATTTGATATCCCACTATGTAGTTTGAATCTATTTCTCATCAACAAATTTTTTAACTTCTGGTGACAAAAATAAGAATAAGGTTGTATCGCCAGAAGTTAAAGAATTCGTTGATGAGAAGTAAGTTAAAAAGATGAAATAAAATATTTTACTTTTTGCATTGTTATAATACTCTGAGAAACCGCATAAACATACAGTCTATCTTATCGTTAAGAAACGATTTACGCTCATAAATGTATTGAATTCGAACCATTATTTTCAGCAATAATATTTAAAATTGAAAATAAAGGCAAAATACAAATATTTTCAATATTCTTCAAATAAAATACTATTTTCAAAAAAATTACTGCCTCAAATAAATTATTTTATTTTCAAAAATTACTGCATCAAATAAAATATTTTATTTTCACAAATTACAGCATCAAATAAAATATTTTACTTTCAAAGTTGTACACATGCTTTAAAATAAATAAAACTATTTATTACTTACTATTTAAAATACTATTTTCCCCAACTCGCTGCTTGCCACCTAGCTGCTATGATGTGGACTACAAGATATGTCAACAAATTCAAATAAAAATATCTAAAGCACAACATGTTTGAGTGTTCAGAAACGTGGTTTCCAGACCACATAATATGACAGCCCTTGTCAGTGATGATTAGACTTCGGATGTAAAATAAAAACTGCAGGAAATATAGAATCTAAAATGAAGTGAATCTTCCTTTAATAAAGGAGGAATCATGTATTGACATCTTCGAATTTTTTAATGTTTCAACAATTTTCAATTTCATCTTCTCAATTTTGCTATAAATGCATAAAGATTCGCAGTCTAGTGATGATTGTTAACGTGATTTTTCCCATCAGCTTGTGGAACGTTGGAAAACAATTATCAATATAATTTTATGTTAATTCTCATCCTTTCAAAATGAACAAATCACCGATGTAAACATTCCTTTCAAAGATTCCTTTAATACCATCTTTAAAATTGACATAAATTGCTGCCTGCATATTCAAACATCCGAGAAGTCCGCTCGCACAATTACTTGAAGTGATAAATGCTCGGAGCAAGTCACTTAAAAAATTAATACCGTGGTTCCAAGGGAACTGTGCGAGACGCTCGTGTGATAATGGTAATGGAAAGGTTTCCAGCGGATTCCGTGAAGCTCACGGACACTTACGGACCCCGGTGTGGGTTTGATTTAAACAATAACGGGGGACGAGCAGCGGTTTCACGCTAGCTGCGGAAAAAGTATTACGGCCATTCATAACCGCGGGAGCTTACGGAATTAGCCACGACGAGGCTGCGTGACACGGAACAACAGGGAACGTGGACCGCCATGCTATTTAAATCATACGTCCCTTGTCGAGCCACCTAATGTAGGTCAAACTCGAAATTATACTCGACAAAGTATTTCAGGCCATAATTTCCATGATCACCGTGGTGTTCCGGGATTTCCGGCGTTCAAACCTTCTCGGCCTCAAATTTGAAATATCGTTCCCGATAAAAAAGAACCTAACTCACTTGACAGGAGAGGCACCATTTCTCCTGACTTCAATTTTTATAAATTAGTTCATAACATTTTATATTTCGCACAGAAATCCACAGTCTAATTATTGCACAATTATTGAAAGTCTTCTCATATTTTTCTGCGAGAAAGGAACACCTCAAACTAATAAAGTATTTAATATAAAAATTAAACAAGGCATTTTTCGTGGTACTTCTTTGTAAAAGAATTACTTCAACGAAGTAGCTCGCAGAACGAATTGCTCAAGTATCGACAGATTTACAGATGCATGTTAATTGGACGCCAGCTTCGATCCACTGGATTTTGCAGAGTATTAATGCAACGATTATGTGAACATCGAGGAAAAGTTCAAAGGAAAAGCGCCGGTGGAAGGAACACACGTGAATAGGAGCGGAAGAGCGTGACAGAACGAAAGTACGTAGAAGCGCTCGCTGTGTTTCGTAATGATTACGAGGCAGCGAACTGAGACCACGTAATAAAAGAGAGCGCGGCTTCCTAAAGCGGGCCCGCTTTAGTTAACCCGGGTTAACGAGAGCCACTGATTTCATTGTTCCCAAGAAGCGTCATCGCCGCCTCGAGTCATTATGGAAACTTTTCTCATGGTTTTTGCGCCGCTTTTCATCATCGACGCGTTGCTGCTCGTTACAAAACACCTTGTACGCGAAGGATTAGCCTGAAGTACACCGGAATTTCTCGGGCTTCTCTTATCTACACCACGGGCGATTGTGAAGGTGTGAAAATCACGTAGGTTAAATTGTGCACTGAGAAAAAAAATGGTTACTTCAATAACACGCGTGTTATTGTAATTTCTTTACTTCGATGAATATCGATGTATTCTTTTCAATAGTATGAAATTTAGAAGCAAATCGTGATGTATTTGAATTGTCAATCATGAAATGATTGAAAATATTATTTGATTCAATACCGTATATTATTATTCGTAATATTTCTTTTTTTCCTTCAATCAGATATGTTGTTAAAAAAATTTGAGAAATGTATTGATTTATACTGGAATTGGTTCGAGGCCATATCTTATTTTTTTGAAAACATTTATGGTCAAGCTATTGGCTTATATGATTGGCGGAAGTTAGCTTTGCTATTGAAATTCAATAGTATTAAATATTAAAATAAGTTCATTTGATATTGGCACTATTCAATAGTACATCTTATTGAATCAACATATATTTTTTTTGTTTCGACAGGATTTTTTTCTCAGTGTGTTCATCCGTGTTTCGATTCAGCTGCAACTCGAGATAAAAATTGATAAAATAAAATTTTATCAATTATTTTAAAAAGTCGATGTTTCATAATGTATTATATTAGCGACAGAAAGTTTCGAACTGCTTCGTGAATTAGTGAAATTGTGTCCGTCAAGTTAACGAACTAGAAATAACCACAGTAATTCATGAATAACGAAAGCTAAGTGCGACTGATCGTTTTCAAAAATGATGGAGGTTATTTTTCGTGAAAAGCTGCATCGAGAATTCAGAATGAAGTTTTCCCGTACGATACTCCGTTTCCGAACGCAGCGAGTTTGAAAATTCCTATCGCGCACGCAAGTAGAAACGGCCAGCCATGATCAGACACGGTCGATTCCAGTTTGAAGTTTGAACTCAATTTTCTAGGGAAACGGAGCTTCGTATGCGGAAATTTTATTCTGCACTCTCGATGCAGTTTTTCGTGAAAAATAATCTCTAGTCAATTTTTCGAACGGCCACTCCAACGCAGCTAGTATTTTTTAATAAATTAATGTAGTTACTTCTCGAAGCTGTGGCTCGAAAGTAGCTTTTATTTTGAATAAACTTTGCAAGAATATTATACTGAGTGTCCTTTTATTACCACGCTTATATTAACTGCCGTGTTGTTGTTCTATGCGTAAAATCTTGTAAGAAAATAAAATATATAAAAAATCTTTTTCAAAACCAATGCTTATATTAAAATGCACTAAAAAGGAGAAAATAATTTTTTCTTTTGGTTCTTCATAAAATACCAAATCCAGTTAAATGATTAATAACATTGTATTTTTCCCCAAAATTTTAAGCGATTAGTTCAGAATTTCTTTTGTTATAAAATTACTGTCGGAATAAATAGAAAAATTTAATATAAGTTTGAATATAAAATCATAACATTAGTCACTATAAAAATAAAAGCGTAGAGCGCTGAACTATATTGACATAATCTTCGCGGGCGCTCCACGCTTTTATTTGTAGTCACTAATGTTATGATTTTATTTAAATTTATGTTAAATTTTTCTATCTATTCCGACACTAATTTTATAATAGAAGAAATTTTGGGGAAAAATCTTATGAATCATTTAACTGGATTCGGTATTTTATGGAGAACCAGGAAAAAATTTATTTTCTCCATTTTAGTGCATTTTAATATAATCGTGGTTTTTAAGCATTTTTTAATATATTTTTTATGGAAGAATTGATAAAAATTCTGTAACTGAGGGGCAATAAACAAATAACTAATCTAAAATCTATAAGCTGAAGCTGTTGAAAATCGGTTGGATCAAACGACGGCGTAATTGATTGAAATCCGAATTCTGTAGCTCGACGAAACTGTTTGTCTGGGTAATGCACGTGGCGGCAGAAATAGTAAGATGTGTTCGCAGGGTTAATTGCGATGCGAGACGCGAATTGTGGCGAAACGCGGATCACGAAACCGGAAAGTCATCCGCATCACGATGAGCAGATGTAGTGGTGAGAGGCGACGAGGATGGGGGAGAAGTAATTTCCGGAATTACAAGAAACGCCGCGCATCAAAACGGCCTTTGACGATGCCCCGTCAAAGATTAAGTCGGCACGAATTAATTGGATTGATTGCGACAGTTACAGACCCGTAATCCCGCCACTGTACAGTTACTTCTGTTACTTTGCTAGAGCGCTTTGATGTGCCCGCAAGCTTTCGCCAGCTTTTGCGTGCGACTTCCGGTCTGTTGAGACTACGGCGTCAGGTAAAAGGGACGTTAATCAAGGTGAGGAGGAAAACTTGAAGAAAGTCATCAGAGATGATTATCATATAAACATTATTTGCCTAAAAAGAGAGGCAGGAGTAAGATAAAAATGTTTTTTCTTCTTTTAATAATGTTAATAGGGTTAAGATAATGTATTTTGATGTTCTCAAACTCTTTTTATTATAATTATTAATTCAACCTAACCAGTTTTGTCGCGAATTCATAAAATAAAAATTGTCTATGTCGATTTCTAAACGCAGTAGTCATCTAGATTTTTTTCTCGTTTAATAATCCCAACAAGTTAATTATTCGAGGATTAAGGAAGGCCTCGATGGCGAGAGGCTTTGGAAGGGCCTGTATAAATTCGACGGGGGCGAAGACTGTACCACTTTCGCAGGAATCCGATGCGTTCGAACGGGGCACGCCGGGTCGCTCGCTAAAGTCCGGTTAATTATAGACGGGGACGCATAATTTCGGCCGCGTGTTAAGTTTATATTCATCTGTCACGCTCCGAAAAGGTTCACTGCACCCGGCATACTGCGGCACCGGCTGATACGGCACGGCCAGCGGGTTCGCAATTAAATGTTCCGCCGTCGACGTCGTGCAGGAGAATTCCGTCGACGCCTTTGCCGAAACTGTGCCGTGCTAAGCTTTGATCTTCGCTCTCACCCCGCTCAACCCTTCGACTGGCAAGTTATGGCGGCAATAACGCGTCATTGGTACCGCCCGCGTACTCCCTCCTATACGAGGATTAATTTGCTGCGCGTCGGGAACCTTGCTCGACACCCTTCCAACAATTTATGTACCTTTTTGAACCACATCTTCCTCGATTGGTGTGTTGCTTATTTAGTAGTCTCAGCTTTATTTAGGTTGTTGACTTGATTCATTTCCTCTTTCTCTTCCCCGTCTTATCTTTTCTATTTGTACTTCCGGTTTTCTGATGTTCTCACTGTGCCCAGGTGTATGGGATCAACTACCTCGCAGACAGGGGTTCGAACTTTGATTGATCGAATTCGTACTCTCTATAAGTACCTCGAAAAACTGAAATAGAACTCCTAAGTATACTCGAACCTACGCCAGACAGTTTCGAACCTTTTACAAGTACTTTGGTAAACGGAAATAATATTAGGTCGTCCCAAAAGTTATTTCCGGAATGTGTTCCTTTAATGTTGCTAAATAAATACAAACAATGCGATAATCTTTATGTTGATGTTTTAGTACTTCCTAACATGAATTTGCATTATGTGCACGAATCGAAAACCAACTTTTGGGACAACCTAATATTTATTTAGCAACATTAAAAGAATACATTTCAGAAGAAACTTTTGGGAAAACCTAATGTTTACAAGTATATTCGAATCTTGGTCGAACAGATCAGAAAAATTTAATGAATATCGTACCGGAAATTCTTCTCTGATTTTTCTAATAATTATTTTTTCATCGTCTGCTGTGTTAGAAGTGGAAAATTATCTAAAATCACAATATTTAGAACGCAAAGAAGACCCGTTATTATTTTAACGTGAAAATTCAATGAAACACCCCATTTTATCAAAAACTGCACGTGATTATCTTTGTATAATGACCACTTCTGTACCTTCAGAAAGAGTGTCTTCAAATGCAGGAAATATCATGGATAAAAAAAAATAGGATAAAACCAAGTATTGTAGATGAAATATTATTCTTAAATAGTTACGAATCTAATCAAGAAAGTGCTTAAAACCTACTATGCAGTTCTGATTTCCAAGATTCGAGTACTACTTGTGAAAGATTCGATTCCTTTCTACATCGAAGTACTCATAACTATCTTATCGAAACTTGTAAGTACTCATTCCGAGGTTCGATATCAGTTTGGATAAAATGAATACTTTTCGAGTATAATCATTGTGAAACATTATTGCTTTTAAGTAGTAGTCGAGACGTATGAAATGAAACTTGGTTATACCAGGAGATTATACTAGGAGATACCTATACGATCATTTCTTACGAAATAATTTTTATTATTTCAATAATCGTAAAGTGAAAAATCTGGTTCCGGTCATTTCGACCGGTGGTGGTAGAATAATGGCAAGAGCTCACTAACAACCTAACGAATTCCAAAAAAGCGAGAAACACGCTCGCAATTTGTGTTTCCTCGTGCAACGAAAAACGCGAGAATGCCGGTCGATTGTTCCTCGTGTGTTCGCACGAGATTCTCTAATGACTATAATTGATTAGTAGAGCGTGGTTGGCGAGTTAACGAAAGGCACGCGGCATCGGTTCTGGGTAGCAGATTCGCGGAGAACTAGCAACGAGCTGAGAGAGAGAGAGAGCGAGAGGGGAGATCAGAGTTTCGAGTAGCGATTTTTTTATTGCACTTTCGTGGCCTAATTCAGCCCCGGGGCTCGCCGTTGGAAAAATAAAGGAATGCAAATTTAATTACCGGAGTACTCGGCAGGTTGACGTGCATCGAGCACACGTTCCGCGAGCACGGCCCCATGACGTTTCGCGAATTTTAGTTTAAATTAATCTCGTCACCGTAATTCCCCCTTGCCTCCCCCCACTTCCCCTATCCTCCTGGTCACCATACTGTTCGCGCTTGTCCAAGATCCACGGGGATACGGTAACGTTGTTATACCCGCATTATGCGAGCAGAATGTTGCAGCAATTCCACGTTAATTGAACCGGGAACGACCGCGCGCGCGCACGAATGGACGAATTACCTCCTTTTGACGCACTTTTCGGCCGGCAACGGTGGACACGGTGAATCTTTAATTCGCGTTTGATCTCACCAACGCCCAACACAGCGTGTCGCATAATGGATTTTCACTGATCCGGTTAGCCCGAGCCTAAATTGTCGCTTGAACCAATTCGGACCGCCATCGCGGCTGTAATGACGAAATGTAAAAAGGACCTTTATCGGGTTTCGACGAAATTATGCCGCCGTCCAGCAGTGTTGGGCAAAAAATTAATCAACGATTGACGACTAAATTTCTACTTCAATCGTTAATCGCAACTAACAATTAATCTCCTAGTTTAGTCGTTAATTGCGGTTAACGATTATCAATCGTCAATCGGATAATTGATTAATGATTATTGCTGAAATTTCGAAATGAAATACGTAATCAGAACTGTATGAATACTGAAAGAAATGTAAACTGAGTTTAGGTGTATTGTCATTTGGTCCATAATACAAATTCTGTTTACGTGCTTTTATGTTTTTTTTTTTTCGATGATTCCTTTTTTTTTGATCAACGATTGACGATTAACTTCATCAATCGATTGAATCAATTGCCGATTTATTCGACGATTTCTTCATTTAATCAACGATTGACGATTAACTTCATCAATCGATGAATCAATCGCCGATTATTCGACGATTTCTTTGTTTAATCGTATACATTAATCGATCAATCATGATTAAAATTTTAATCGATTAATGCCCAACACTGCCGTCCAGCATTTTAACAGCTCTAGCGAAAATGAATTGCAAAGTTGCGGGGAAACTGTGCGCAATCGCTGAGACGAAGTTATTTCCGGACAGTACTACCAACAAAAACATCCTGTAAACAGAAGCCAAGTTCCTATGGCCGTAAAAAGTTGTGAGATCAAACAAAATACGGCCAAGTTCGTTAGCTTAGAAATACCTCTTGCAATACTGAAGAAAGCGTTTGTAAAAATTAGTTTAAAAGAACGCTGTTTAATTTTCAAAGAGTTTCATAGAGGGCTAAATTATTCAAACTTGGCCGTTACCTAACACCTTTTATAACCATTGGTTTAAAAAGTAACGGCCAAGTTTGAATAATTTAGAATAATTAATTTGAAAAGTACCCAAAAAGTTTTGATGATTTGTCAGTCAGTCAGTGACGAATTTAGCGATTTTTGAGGTCCTATATCTCGGAACCTACTAATGTTGGAAGATTGATGTTTTGTCAATATTCAGACATGATAGGATTTCACAAGTGTACGAAATTACATCTCTCCATCTGCCTCCAGTGGCGAGTTATAAGCCTCTAAAAAACGGCTAAGTTGTTTCGTGTAAAAGGAGGTAGTGGAAGAACTTGGCTGGTGCATTACCGTGCACCTAGATTTGTCAATTTTTTAGAGTGGCAGTAGTTCTACGAGAAATTTATTCGAGAATGCCATTCCCTCTAAAGGTATAATAATATTGTTTGTTTGATTAAAATTATAGTGCTGAGACTCTGTTGACAGGGGTTTCACGTAGCGTCGAGAATAATTATTTGGAGCAATGGTTCAAATTATTGCCTTCATTGCAACAGAATAAGGATATTTATTGGGAGTGATGAAAATTATAATGTCGAGAGTGTTCACAGTAACTTGACGTAGCGTCAAGAATAATTATTCGCGCCAGCGGTTTAACCAGTAATTTATTTAAACAGCAGAAAGAGCGTCATTGTATTTATAACGCTGAAAGTGTGAATAGTGATTTAATGTAGAATCGCGAACGATCATTGGAACAAACGGTGTAACGAGTAGCGGATAAACGAATACAGACATGGTATTGTTAACATCATGCAAATTCAAGCCATTCAATTTCTCGGTTATTTGATTACTCGATCGCGTGTGTAACTTCTAATTCGTTTCGTTGTTCATGCGAATTTATTCTAACATCGCGTCGATGTTATTATTCGGCAGAAATAATCGAGTTTGATTGTGCAAAATTCACGCGAAATAAAGTTCGGATAATACGGGGAATAATTGAATTGTTATTATTGAGCCTGCGCGTTTTGGGGGGGGGGGGCAAACATCGATTTCCATTTATCGGCGGATCCGTTTAAAATGCTCTCGAATATTGATCAAATCAATTCTTCCAAATAACACCGATAAACATCCCACGATATATCTATATGTTTTAATGAAACGTTCGAGTTTCGCTGCCACTCGATTTCAATTTTTACACCCGCTGTCAGTCGATAATTAATTGCTGCGACCGAGCTAACAATTCTTGTTCGACGGTGTACGATAATTTCTGCAAACCTGACGGAAAATACAAAACAACCGAATGTACTGTGTACTATCCGATGTTTAAGGGGGAACTATACCCTCGGATTGGAACTGGAAAGGAACTATTTATCAATGTTATCAACGTCTGTGCAAAAAAAAATTTTGGTAACATTGATAAACAATTGATAAAGACGCAACTGCCTTACGAACACGAGATGGAGTTGCTTACTATTTCCATATTCTATTCAGCTCGTCGCGAATGCCGTTATACAGGGCAGGTCGCTCTCTTAGTAGTGCCACCGATTAGAATATCTACCTCGTCTGTGTCAGTTTTGCTATGATCCCAGTGCAGCAGCGAAATGTTGCACAATCTCGCAGCACTGATCGACAGTCCTCCTTATTAGGCGCCACCTCGTCTAAATGAACTGATCTAAAATTGGCTCTAGACTAGCTCTGCATCAGAGAGGACCTCTGTCTTCATGGAGAAATCTATGCTAATGTGAATGAAATCACGGGAATCGATTTTTTGTCCTTATACGAGCATATTTTGAGCTGCACAAAGG
>CM052293.1:8189000-8203571 GCA_028455765.1 Lasioglossum oenotherae | reverse complement strand
TTCTAGACTTTTTCTCTACTTTGGGCACTCATATTATTAGATATAAACATAATCTTGTTACATCATGAGATGGCCACCCTGTAGTTAACCTTCCTCTACAGAATGAGTCGTCACCCAGCCCAAAATATGCTCAAATAAAGACAAAAAATCGATTCCCGCAAACCCATGTTTCCACCAAAAACCTAGTAAGATTCTAGTTCTTTTCTAGTTATTTCAGTAGGGTATAGTTCCCCCTTAAACGTTCATGTTTCTCGAGGGCTACGTTTCGAGGTTCACTTATGGTCGTAATGGCTGCCCATCCAATTCGAATTACTTCACAGTTGTAGCATAGTAGGATAAAGTGCTCAAATATGAACCACTTTTTGTTGATGTCGTTTTTTGATTATTTTAGAATGCTCTCCGACCAAAAAATTACCAATTGCAGATGCATTTCCTCCCTATAAAATTCTGGGGTCAAGTTTGTTAAAAAATGAATATACAGCTTGGGAAAAATATTTTTTTCGTTGTGTCATTTGCAGGTTCCAGCGAAAGGGGTTCTTAATATGGTACACGTTGAGTTCCTAATATGACACCTAGTGCCATATTCGGCACCCACGCCAAGAATGTCAATAGCTATACCCATATTAGGGAACTCTTGGTAGTGTCATATTGGGAACTCCACGTGGACTGATAATACTGACAAAGAGAAACTGAATTTCAGCCCAAACCAACAGTTAGCAAACATTAACCGTTTGCACTCGGTTGTCCCCTCTGAGGCACCACTGGAAATTGCTGTACCATTATTCGAAGTATTGTTTACATTATTAAATGTGTCGGTATCTAATCAATTGCTAAACGTTTAGGTATTGCGTGAGGTATTATGCCAATTTGATATCCATAAAATTTCAAAAATCATAGACAATGGAAATATTTCTAGACCGGAAGAAATGTTTAATTTTCCACTTAAAATAGCTCCGAGGTGTAAAGGGTTAATATAAATAAACTCTCTTCTCTCTCTCCCTTGGAACTACAGATATGTTCAATCGTTTCCAAATCACTGACCTTCCTCGAGAAAGATATTATCGAAAATCTAACCAGAAAAATATTCAACACGTAGAGACACAACTGGCGGAGGATCTAAAATCTACAGAATGGTCCGATTACTTGCACACTGTTGAATAAACATGGTGAACTATTGTTTGAGGATTTTCTCACTAGAGTGCGACTTCTCCTTTACAAGATATAAGGTAGTGCCGTAATAGGCGACTATACTATATTTGGGCACTGTACCCTACTATTAATAAATAGTTAAACAATTTTATTCCCATTGACAAGTTCATCGTGACCTTGGATTATCTCAAGGTCATTTCAGAGACGTTCGCTGAACTTGTTCTCTCTGAACTTTGATTTAAAAAACATAAGGTGACCTTGAAATAACCTTGAGAAAATAAAGATCACATTTTTTGTCAGACAAGTCACGAGCAAAAATTTAGAAATAAGAATTGTGCAGTTGCGAACATGGACCGTCGTCCAAGTGTTATAATATTATTTGCGTCTTCGAAACAACGAATGCGCAGATAGATGCGTGGCCCGACGATGCAAGGTGTGCAAACAGTTGCACATACGGTGCCGGTGTACATATGTAACGAGATGAGAGCGGAACGAAGCGTAGGCGAGGAGGCAGAGGGACGTTTTCCCGGAAACGTTACGGTAAACGTTTTGCGGAAAGATCCCCTGTGAAACCGGAAGCCGGTGGTGTTTCGCGGATCATGCACCCCGTTGAACGGGCAATTCCCTGTTTCGTTGTGGAGCTGAAGGGCTCTGGTACACGGAGGTGGAGACGACGGGGTCGAGGGGGGAAGCCGAAAGGAACGTGGTGTAGGAGGGGCCACGTTTCAAATGCAAATAGGAACACGCCAGCCGCATAAGAGGCCGAGCTTAGCAGTTTTCAGTGGTGGTGGGCGCGAAGTTTCGGGTTCGATAAAGAGTAGAAAAGCAATTTGGTGGTGGTGCGCGGCTGAGAGCTTATTCGCGGAACGAGCGGGAAACGGGAAAATGGTGGGAACGAGAAATTACGCGCGAGAAAACGGATCTCACGGTCCGACTCGCAGAGTTCCCTCTCTCTCTCTTGTTGATTCGAGGACAGTTTTATTGTCGTACGTCTGAAAGGAACAACGAATTTTTCGCGAACCTCCGCAAACGTTGCTCTGTTCGATTCTGCTTGCTTCTGGTCGCCCATATGTACACTTGTTGACGCGATCGATCGCGAACGCCTCGGTGTCCGGCGCAAGCTATTGTGACAATGTTCGCCGAGGGTGCTTGTGCAATTTTTAAATTCTTCACCGAGAACATGGCCCAGTAGCACAGAATATTGTTTGAACATTTTTTTCATGTATTAAAATAATATCTTTTCAGCCACACTTTTTGTTAGATGAAATATTACATACAGATACAGGAAACATGAAGTAAATGTTAAAGAAATGTAAACTCATTCATCAAAATTCATCAAACATGAGAGAAATATTTAAAGTTTGTAAATATATTCAGAAAATGTACAATCAATATTTAAACAATGTAAAATAAATATTTCTGTTATATTCTATGAACACTTAGTCCATATGTTTTTCAACATTTATATTACTTTTCTCTGTAACATTTCCTTCTATCTCTAAGCCTAACGGAACAATTTAGGTTGCCTGTTTCTCGTGAGTCACCCGGTATTTAAATATTAAAAACAGAACTCTTTTTAATAACATATGAATGTCTATAAAATATTTTTTGCTATTATGGTAGTTTGCGACTGTAAATTGCAGAATATAAGAAAACCTAAATGATTAAATAATATTCTTCTAATGTAAATTTATGTCGAATAAGTGACACGCACAACATATATTCAAAATAAATTCAAAGTAAATATTTTACGTTTAATTCACACACACACACACATCCGTTTTATTCATAATACGAAATGTGTATTTTTTCCATATTATGGAACAGGCATTTTTCTATGATAAATATAGAATATTTCTTGAAAATTAGGGAAAAAATATTCTGTTTCTAATATTAAATAAACATTCATTTTCTATTGAGGAAGAAATATTTTTCTCACAATGTAAAATAAATATTACCTGTACATTGGGAAAAATATTCTATTCCAAATATTAAATAAACATTCCTTTTACATTTGGAAAAGAATATTTTTCTCGTAATATGAAATACATATTTACTCTGTATATTTGGAAAAAAATATTTGTTACTTGATGTGAAATAAATATTGTACGTATATTTGAATATTAAAAACAGATTGGATCTGCAGGATTATTTTCTGCAGCTCAAGACTGTATTATTTTATTGATTTTCGAAACATTGGATTGGATATGAGTTGCATAAAATTGATCAGAAATGAATATAACGACGGATTATACCCGCTACCTTCAGCATATTTAATCATAAATAATTGAATATTTAATGAGATGCTAATGCAATGCACCGATGCCCATGGTAGGTGTGTTTTACTCGTTTTATAATGTAATATTGAATTCAGTGAAATGTATAAAAGATTTAATTATTATGTACAGAATCGTCAATTAGCCATTAATGCAGAAAAATGTACAGTGCGCATTCATTACCGAACAACCATTATCTTTATGTACATTTTCTCTTATCGAAATAATACATATTGTTACTTGAATAATGCCACGAAGTACCCTGAAAATTTCAAGAGAATCGTTTGCATAATTTCCAAGATAAAAAAATTCGAAAAGGTCACGCGACTTCCAACGACTTATACGAAGTTCCTCCCATAACGAATGCAACGAGGACGTCATTATCGTTAATATTACAACGCGAAAATTCATCTTGCTGCTTCGGCAGTGCGATAAGATACTTGGACAATTTCAAAGAGGAAGTGTTTACATAATTTCCAAGAAAACAATTCCAGAATTCGCTTAATTTCCAGCAAGTTACACAAGGGTGTTCCAGTAATTAGAGCAACAACGACGTTGTTATTAAAAATAAAAGGCGATCACGTTAAAAGATCAAACGCGGTGATAGCTATAACACCGTCCGCAGCGGAAATAGTACCAGACAGGCACCGAAAATAGAAAAATAATCGAGAAACTCACCCCCGCAGGATCTCAACCCCCGCGTTTCGATCTGCAGCGAATTCCGTCGCGCGAACGGTCATTGTCGTCGGAAAAATCTGCAATATTCGTAAGTGGTCGGGCGAAAACAGCAACGGTGGCACGGCCAACATGAATTTCCCGTGACATATATCCCTCGGCCAGCGGGCCGAAGTTCGAGCACGCTATTTCCCCCGAGGTTTTCCCTGATAGCGCCGCCGACGCGAGGAAAGTCGTTCCCGCTAATGCACGTGAACGTATTAACGTCACGTTCGGAATTACGACGGGGATACACCGGTGGCCTGATTAAAAACCCCAGACATCGTGACCCACTACCTATTCTCCAATATGTTTACCGAGCACGGGCATTTTGTACGGGCGTGAACAGTTCTTTCGCCTCGTCGCACCCCCGCGAAACAGCTTTCGCCGGTTTAAATGCAGCGGAATCGATTGTCGGCGTAATGCGTTTCGCGTACGCGTCGACACTTTCGTCTTCTGGCGTGCGGAATTTTTTCCGCCGTTTTTTCCATCCCCTGGGTTGAACAAACCCGCGAGAACGCAACCCCCGATGCTGTGGAGGTCACAGATGTCGACATGGTTTAAATCATGTGCTCCCCAACCTTTTTATCGCCGCGGACCGGTCAACGTTTGATAATTTTACCGCGGAATTGTTTGTATTTCAGATTGTTCTGATTTAATAATTTTAATTTAATTGTATTTAATGTTCCTTGGGCGGCCCGGTACCATTTGATCCACGGACCGGGGGTTGGGGACCACTGGTTTAAAGCGATCCTCGAATGATTGCGAAAATATTTCTGTGAATTATTTTCTAATTTGTTGCTGAACAGAATTTATAGCCGAAAGCTACGGACTAATTTGTGCATCGCGTTACGAACCGGTATTGTAAAAGAGAGCGATTCGTTCCAGTTTTCCAGCGAGCGTCGCGATCATGCTCTCGCATGCGACGTAACGTTACACAACGGTTAATTCAATAGTCGTGGGAGCGTGGCTGAAACGGAACTAACAAACCGTCGTGCTCGTAAAATTCGCGGCGCTTGTTCACGCGCGTGGATTCACGCGTCGCGCGAGCATTATACGTGCCTTTACACCATTGGTGACGGATTAACCCCCTTCGAGACCCAACCATGCTACCCGTATTACCCACAGGACTCTCTTTCTCTCTCTTGCACGGTCTGTCGCCCAGCAAGAAAACGCGTCATCCATCACCATTACCAGCGAAACCATCCGTTCCGTGAAAAGAAAACCTGACAGTCGAACAGACAAGCGTCTCTGTTCGGCGTAAGCCGATTTGACGGGGACGCACGAAAGAATACATTCGCATCCGGCTCTTTACTCGGCGTATCCTTTAACAGTGAAACTACGGGACTCGCCAAAATGGCGGGCGTCGATTCTTTTAATACAGGATTGTTGATAAATCTGCCGAATTGCAGTTCTACTGGGGATCTGCTAAATTTTCTTGTTCCACCGAAAGAAGATAACCAAGATCGCAATGGATGATTCATCCCCAAGGGTGTCTCGAACAAAGGGGCGGTTGTTGTTCACCGGTGCGCGGACGTCGCGGAACTATGTTTGCATTGTTGTCTTGAATTACCGGTTTCTATGCTAACCAGAGATCCGTGGCGAGTGCATCATGAATCACGCGCACTTGCCAATGCGCTCGAGCGAAAGGGGGACAGGGACTAAATGAAAAATGCAAAATCAGGAGACGCAGCAGCCGTCGTTCTCCCTGCCGCCCCCGTCCCCACCCTCTTTCCCAGCCTTTTTTCCGCGTACCGCGTGTTTGTCGAGCTGCTAAGTGGTACCCCGCCATACCTCACGGTGAATCCTCTCTCTCTTCCTCCTCTTCTCCTATTCCGTCTTTCTCGAGCTCCCTTTCACATTCGCCGCAACCACCCCCGACGCGCATCCAGTCTTCTTGAACCTCCAATGGAACGCTGTCTTTCCGCCCCAGAATGCCTCTGGAACCGGAAGACTTTCGTACCGAAACCGAACGCAGAGATACCCACAATGAAACGCTCATTGTGCTCGAGCTTGAGCCGCTCGAATTTTTCCACGATTCCCTCCTTCCGGTTCGCGGGAACACTATGCGCCACCGTGTCTTGAAATATTTTAGCGCTGAACGCGCTCCACCACTGGATTTTTGTCCACTCTCTACTGACACTATTCTCGCACGTTTCAATGCCCTTTTGCATGAAATCTTTCTTCTTCTGTGAGGTGGATCCTCGTTTATCCGAGCAAGGTAAATCGATACAAAAATTGTAACAGGATTTATTTCACTTTTTATCTTTTGTGCAATTTTGCACTCAATGTCACGCGGAGGTCATAGTGTTAGGGGTTCTTAGACTATTTTAAATAAATTCTATCCTAAACATATACGTTCTATTCTTAAAAAATGTGTTCATACTTTCAGAAAAGTATTTGTCCTGAACTGAATTATCATACAGTCAGAAATATACATTGTTTCATTGTTAAAAAACGTGTACTATCCTTACACTATTTTAAACAAATTCTATCCGAAACAAGCACGTTTTATTATTACGAAGTGTGTTAATACTTTCTGAAAAGCATTCGTCCTTAACTCGACTATCATACAGTCAGAAATATACATTGTCTCATTGTTAGAAAACGTAATACTATTTTAAACAAATTCTATCCTTAACAAGTACGTCTTATTTTTAAAAAGTGTGTTCACACGTTCAGAAAAAGCATTTCTCGCGTGAAGATAAATCCGTTGGGACGCTTCTAGGGCCTGCCATCTTGACGCCTCATTACAAAACCAATTACAGCGGCATGGAACGGATTTCCATCGTTCGAGCATCGCGATCATGTATTCGGGCCGACGATTTCCATCAGGCCGTTTGCTTTTTGTTATTTTTGCCGGGGGATCCTCGAGAGCATCGAGGGGCGAGAAAAACCGGGGGATCAGAAAATCGAACGCGACGCGCATAAAAGGGCGATTCCGACATCGAAATGTCGGACATGGAATTCTCGGTTCGTACCCGGTGCAGGCTCCTTCCGTTAGATATTTTTCAGCGGGCTATTGATCATTCCGACGACACGGTGTAAGATTGAAAACGTGTCTCGGCTCGTGCTGCCGCCTCCGCCGCCGGCCAATTTCCGCCGTGTCCTCGTTCACGGGTTGCGCGGCACATCTTTTTTCTTAATTTTCGACAGTCGACCGCGATTTTTCACGGATACCGTGACTGCAATGACGAACGATTCCTCGTTGTAACGAGGATTGTAACGCGCGAGGTACACGGCGAATAATACGATGGAAGAAATCGGGATTTCCCGCGATCCTGCAACGTGTCTGACCAATGGCTGACCTATACTACTGGCACAAATAAAATCACTAGCGATCGCTCTAACGACGAAGTACTTTAAAATTATGAATATTTCTGACATGATTCGTGGCTTCTGGAAAATCTCTGCAATTTTTTGGTTGGCGTCTTGCTCAAATAATTTCCAGCTACAATTAATCGTAGTCAAAACAAGTGGAATTTGTTAGTATGGAATGAACGAAGTTATAAATGGATTTTAAGGATGTTCTGGAGGTATATAAATACGCAACAAAATTTTTGAAAATTTGACAAGATATAATCCTTACTAAATTAATGCAATTATCAAAGTTTGGGTTCGATTCACTGCACCGGTTAAGAATTATAGGAACTTGAAGTTTGCACATTTTAACACGTCTTCTTATGGAGAATTCATAAAATTCCACTTCAAATCCTATTTAAACCTTGAAAAAAACGCAACTAGAAACTCCACTTTTTTTTATATGTAGTAAAAATTATGTAATTAATTATGTTCAAAATTTATAAGGATTCACTAAACAGTTACAGAGCAAAACAATTATAAACTGTTACAAAACGTCAAATTTATCGTGTTGTCTCTCACTAGCATGGAAACGCGACAAGTGTAGACCACTGAATATAGCTACAGAGGGTACAGTATTCGCAAAAGTTTAATGCAAAATATACTCATGAACGGCTTTCATTGCCATGTATTGATGGACTTCTTTCTTGTAGTCTTGTCTCCCATTGTACCTCCAGAACATCCTTAACATGTGTCACGGAAGCATTACTAATTTACTATGTACTTACTTTTTTTTATATATTATTATTTTTTATTTTATTACAGAAGGACGTCTGAGGACGTCCGAGTCCTTGCATTCGAAAACAATTTAGAATTGCAGAATCCCCGGACAGAAGAGACAAAATATTGAAACGGCAGTGCAGCGTGTGTGCCGATTAATTTCGATCACAAAAGACTGCGAACATTTGTGCCAGCATTTCGTCGAACCAACCGAATTCCAGTGGGGTAAGAGAAAGAAGAATTTTTGAAAAATTCCACTCTGTTCTGTGTACCGGGTAGAATCCTCCGGCATCGAAAATACCCAACGAATTCTCGATCCGTCATGAAAAAAATTTCATTTGCGCGATACGTGTCTGCTAAATATTCGAGCGGGTCGCGGCGAGAGGATGCCGGTAGCGTGATCGCGAGAGTCACCAGAGAAAACGGTTCCATAAATAACGGAGGAGCGTGGCGCATTATTCCTTCTCGTCGAACCGGGGACAACCGCGATCCATGACCATCATCGGCCGACTAATTGTTAGCCGTCTATTTAATTGCGTTAATTTCGGAATCACCGCAACGGCCGCGACAGGACCCGATTTACCGGATAATGTGTTTATACGGGACGCGATTCGTTAATTACGCGGCCACCCCCTTCGTTCCCCTGTTACTTCCTTTAATTTTTATCATTTTCCCGTGGATAGGGGACGCCGGATTCCGTATTCAATGCCGGGCAGCAACAACGGACCTGGGAAAGCGTCGGAGGGCTCGTAGGAGAAAGGGACCGCCTGGAAAAAGGACCAACAAAAGTCAACGAGACGGCGCTTCATTTCATTTCCCGTGGAAAATTGTTCGGTGTACCCGGTGGCGCGTTAATTCGTTGCCCGAGTTCAGATGTGCATATTATTTTTTCAATGTAGTTCCTTTAGACTGGAAAATTTGATTGATTTCTCTTGAATTTTTGTAGGCGAATTTTAAGGAACTCGAATCAAATGAAATCTTATTTGCCATAGCAGTAGCCTGTTTAGATCTGAAATAAATGAAAATCGTACTAAATCCTGTCGTATTTTGTATCCTAACATTTTTCGATAATTTTCAAAAGCCATAATTGCGTAAAGATCCGCAGTCTAATTATAACAAAGCCCGTAGTTCCCATAACTGATTGATGAAGGACGACTCCGGATGGTCCTTGTTCCATGCGAATATAGAATTTGAAGTTGGCTGACGAGATCGGCATCCCGTCGATTTTGAAGTATAGGAATAACGTATCACGCGTAAAAATAACAGAAAAATTGTCGATCATCTATATCTCTCAACTCGATCGATTTTTCGGCATCTATTCGCAAATAAATTGCTAACGGTTCTCCTTTCTCTATCGCAAAAATTCGCGATTTCGTCTGTCCGCGTTTGATCGAATTATCGTTCCCATTCAATTCATATTTCATGACTCGAATTGTTTCAAACCGGAAACGTCGATGAACACCTCGTTGCGAAAAATAGAACCGTGGCAAAAAAGTACATATAGTCCGTCCGCGAAGGCCATTTTAAAACGCAATTTACTGTGACATTTTATGGAGTATTCGTGTCATTTCGGGGGACATAAACTTCGGTCATTTCCAGCGGGAAATGCAGTTAGGGAAATCCATTTTCTAGCTGACGATGGACGGCGCCGTTCAGCGCTCGTGACGCGCGAACAATT
Source organism: Lasioglossum oenotherae (assembly GCA_028455765.1). Classification (NCBI taxonomy): domain Eukaryota; kingdom Metazoa; phylum Arthropoda; class Insecta; order Hymenoptera; family Halictidae; genus Lasioglossum; species Lasioglossum oenotherae. Next base: position 8,193,674 of record CM052293.1, on the reverse strand, counting down.
TTTATAACGTTTAATTTATTTTATAAGAAGAAAGTATTGTTGGAAGTAGACTCACCTGTGCATCTGCAAGGATGCGTCGCATCAAGGCCAAGGTGGGGTGCGTTGTAAGATCATCCTGAAGGGCAAGGGCCTCGCCTTCTTTGTTCAATCGGTTTAGTGTGTTGAGAGCTGAAATAAGAAACCATCAAACCGTCAGAAAACAGTGAAATTCATTCGCTAATTGAATTATTATCTGATGTTAGTATTATACATCCACAGGAGAAGCGATGAAGCACTATGTTGATACCCAGTTAATATTTTTGAAGAGTATATTACACAATGTTAGTAAATATCATCAATTTCTAAGTAATGGTACCTCCGCAATTTCTATTAAGTCCGGCGACGGCCATCTTGCAGAAACCGAATCCCCATGGTTCCTCCAGTTCTCTCTCTCTCTCTCTCTCTCTCTCTCTCTCTCTCTCTCTCTCTCTCAACCTAATTACACCGGTTCAACGTGCGCAGTGGCACGCATCCCTTGATATTTCCTGCACCCCGATTCCTGCCAGATGTACCCGCGGTTAATGAGAGAATATCTACGTCCCCGGCAAATTATGTATTAGCCTCGCGTGGCGCTGAGTATAAGATTAGTATAATTAATAGGTCGCTGCGTATCGAAATGCTCTGTATGCATTGTGCCACGCTAACATTTCGGTACAGCTAATTTCACTGTAACAGGCTTCCCCTTGCTGTCCAGTGAATTTTGGACTGTGACGCCATTTTGTTTGGAGGAAACATTACTGTTCGAGGACAGCGTGGCTTCACGGGCATTCTTCTTTGGGTCAGGTCTTTATGTTTTAATGCTGTACTGAAATCTTCTATCCGCGGTTTCATCAGCTTTATCTTCGTGTTTGAGTAAATCCACAATGTCTGCTCTTTACTTTACCGGACTCCAAATTTGTGGCTTTCTCCTATAAATTATGATGTATTTGGTATGCAATCCAGTAGATTTGTACCCGGGACGGCTGCAGATCGAAGTTTCGATTCTGTAGGATCAATGGTTCAGGAGTTATGCTTGCTTAAAGTTGAGCAATCTGCAGTGTTTTTGACAGGTAAGGGCGCTGCCATATTGGTTTGTAGTGACGACCGTGGACCTCTTACCTCCTCCCTCCCGACGTAATCACCAACCACCATCTAGCAACTCTGCTCTACAAACCAATATGGCGGCGCCCTTACCTGTCAAAAACACTGAAAGATGCGCAACTTTAAGCAAGCATAACTCCTGAACCATTGATCCTACAGGATCGAAACCTCGATATGCAGCCGCGCCGGGTACAAATCTACTGGATTACATACCAAATACATAATAATTTATAGGAGAAAGGCACAAATAGTGCCTTTAAAGTCCGTTAAAGTAAAGTTTTCCCTAATCAATTATTTTTCGGACAGGAAGATGATCGAGTGATAGAGAGAACTGGAGGACCATGGACTCGGTTTCAGCCGACAAGATGGCCGTCGCCAGTCGGCTCGTTCATCTCGCATTACCTTCACCGAGTCGTTCTCAGCGATGGGGATAATTGAATTCTCGGAGAGCACGGTTCTCTCGCTCGTGGCGCGAACGCAGAAAGGCCCGAGGGGTGCCAAACTGTTATCGACAAGTTCGTGGGAGAAGCTCGTTTCGGCCGCGCAGGCCACGGACGCCATATCCCTCGGCCGTCCTCCTCGCCAGCGTCATGATACATCATGTTGGACTTCCAAGTGCTCTTTGATGTAGATCGCCCGGGAAACTTCCGACGATCGAATCGTGCTCTCGTGCCTCGATCCACTTGGCCGGCGACCATTTTAAATCTTCATGCTGCCCTCTTGGCTTCCTACGCGCGATGCAACCATTCCCTTCGGTGACCCTCTCTCGTTCCCTCATTCCTCATTTTTATAGTCCTCGTAGTGCTCGTTTAGGATGACTCTTTTCGTTGTCGTGATATATGATTTTTATGAGTCTTGCGGTGACCGAATTTTTGTTGCTTGTTCAATGCGCCTCGTTGCTGTTATCCGTTAGGAAAACTTCTTGTAATAATGTCGATACATCAGTAATGAAAAGAAAAGTGATTTTGTTTGTGTAGGAAAAATATACAACAATTAAAAGTGGAATATCGAAAATGAATTTAATGGTCGATGCTTTATAAGCACGAGAATCAGGATTCGCACGAAAATCAATACAGAGCAAATTTCCTGAATTTTACGAACAGGTGTATACTTCTTCACGTGTTCGATGATGTAGGAAGTGCCATAAGCGTTCACCTCGTGAATTCAATTTCTGCGGCGGGAATCTCATTCGCCGAGCCAAATACGTCGGCCGTAAACACAGTTCGACTAATATTGCGGTAATAAATGAAAGTATGATGAAACAGGTATTGGACTTCGAGCCAAACGTTCGATAGGAGTTTCGAGTGTGCTTCGACTCGACATTTATGAAAGCTCGAGATGACGGAGAGCACGATACATTCACGAGGACCAGAATAAGAGAAACTTGTTCATCAAATGTCAATTATATTCGCAAATTTTTTTAGAATATTTCGGGCCAGAGGGAACAAACGAAGAAACTGAATGATTGAAACAATTCCAAACTACTGACAGATCAATTTCTTTCTTTTGTGCTTGAAAAGAAGGCGAACCGGACTGCAAATAAACAATTCAAATCGCTTTATTTCCACAGCTGTTCGCGACTCGACCGAGAGTCATAATTGCGCCGATAATTAATTAACCGAGAATCTTAAAAGCTCGTTTGGCGGCTCACGACGAATTCCTTATCTCGTTGCTTCATTACTGCAGCCAGCGAAGTTCCTGATGAAAGGATGCAGCCGCTCGCTTCAAGTGCGAACTCGGATAAGCTTAACGCAATTACGTTGTGAATTATTTGTTTCTCGGCCGGGGAAAACGGAATGAATTTAACCGGGAAAACGCGGGCCCCGGGACAGGAACTCTCGAGCACGGTAAATTGTTCTTAAAAAATTTACTGGCATCGTCGGTGCGCGCGTGCTTAAGTATTAAAACACTTATCAAACATGACGTGGTACCGATACGGTGGAACAGTGTGCTTCTGGCACGAGGAAGTTTATGAAAAACTAGCGGAACTGCGCAAAAAGAAGATGCGCGAGAAAACTTATCTTCCTAGGAACTTCCCGAGCAAAGGAAATCTTGCTTTATGCCGAAGATACTTCAATGTATACTGATATTTTTATTTTATGCACGACAGATTTTTATTTGAATTTTGTGTAATGATTAGACAGCCGATCTTTATGCAAAATAAAATTTTTCTAGCTGAACTGTAACGATCTGAAGTAAAATAGAAAATCTTCTTTCTTAATAGGTTTGATAGATTGAAAATAATATAACAGTATTGTTAAATTCTTCTGTTTTTACTGTTCTAAATTACACCTACTTATTTTTGTCATAAATGCGTAAAATCCGCTGTCTAGTAATTATACTGTGAATCTGTTGGTTGCAGAATAATCCAAGTTTGCAACTTCTTAAATAACAAAAATTTTTACTTTATCACCAAAGGGTGAATCAGGTTAAGGAAATTTTTATTCTATGAGCAGACGGCGGATTTTATGCATTTATAACAAAAATGAGTAGGTGTAATTTGAAACAGTAAATCGGGGAATTCTCATTAGGAGAATTTAAACGTACTCTTTTATAATTCTCAACCTGTTAAACATATTAAAAATTCTGTGGTAAGAACTTCTCAATTCTGGTAAAAAAATTATATTTTGCATAAAGATCCGCTGTCTATCTAGTTCTAAATTTTTGTTTGAAATTTTGCACAGTATTTATTGTTTCTGTGCGATTCACAGGTACTGCAGACTCGGAATTGGCTTCCTGTGCGAAGAGCACTCTGTGGACTCGACTTGTTCGCATCGTTCTTAATTAGAATTCAGTTTTCTTTGTTATTAACGATTCCCACGCGAGGCAACGTTGTGTATCCCAGCGAAACGGTAATAGAATTAAGGAAACTTTGCCTGGGAATAGATGACGGTGTTAGTAAGTTCCTCGATATTATACGGCAGGCATATCGCCATCGGCGATCGGATCTAATAATACAATTAATGCGCAGCTATCGGCGTGCAACGAGTATGTTTGGGTCCGGGGAGTCGCGTATTTAGATGGGAATTGGCAACTTATACGTGCGTTTCGCATGTTCGGTGGAATTGAATCAATAACTTGGAAATTTGGTGGCTTCCGAGGATATTGTGAGTTAAATTGGGGATCTTGAGGTGAGCCGAAATTATCTTGAATTGGGATCGAGGCGGTCTACGTGGTATTAAAATGTATTATTCAGTGTTCAATCATTTCTAATTATCTGGCAAATTATGTATATTTCCGGTCCCGGGAGGCTAGAAGGATTTTGCAGATAAAATGGGAAGTGCATTTAAAGTTTCGACATATATTCGACAATTTAGCATTACTGAGGACTTCACAATAGTAATAGTAAAGAAAATAACATTTTTAACTTTTACGAGGACCTGACGCTTTTCCAAGATTTCCAAAAAGCTTTCAAGATTTTTAAGAATTCTAGCGTTTTCGAAAATATGACTTTTTTGGTAGCCAAGGATTTCAAGACGCTGAAAGCAATCACGATTTTCAAGATTTTCAAGATTTCCAAGATTTCCAAGATTTCCAAGATTTCCAAGATTTCCA
>CM052293.1:8012992-8188500 GCA_028455765.1 Lasioglossum oenotherae | reverse complement strand
CTTAAAGGTCCTTTGGAACGTTGGACGATAATAGAGTACGGAAAATTAGTGCAATTTTAATGTGGAGATCAAGAAGAACATAATTTTGAATAATACAATATTTAATGTAGACTTTTTCTCTTGGCAATAGCTCTTGTCTGGAGACGCACCTTAAGAGGTCAAGAACCTCAAGCTGCGTCTCCACGACAGTGCTACTATCGAGAGTAAAAATATCAACATATGCTACTATAAATGACGAGATTCTTTTTGAATTCCTTAAATACTGCACCCGGAACACTGATTAAATTTAAGAAACATAAATAAAACTGTTTTCCAGGAGAAAATTCTATAAAAGTATAACGAGGAAACGCAGTCATCGCTGATTATACCGGACAAAAACAATTCAATCCGACTGCTAATCCATCGCAAAAGGAACGGACCCGACTCGTGCGTGCGGTATTCAGTGAAACCAGATTTCCCTGGGACGACATTCGCACAGTTATCGCGATACAGGTTTCGCAATGCACCGTACACGTAGAACAGGAGAACGACATTAACATGATATCGAGTTTCTCGCGGCTCCAACAAGAAAGAATCCGCAAGCGGCGAAGAATTAACACGTCGCGGCGGCGGAATAGCCTTCTTCCTATTTATTCGTACCGGGCGGGAGGACAAAGGGGGAGGAGAGATTCGCGCCCGTGAGATTACCAGAACGGTATACGGTCGGCGATAATTAAGCGGATTCTGCCGTCGGCTCATGAATATTAATGGGAGCGCGCGCGTGTACAACGCCGGGAAAAGCGTGGACGGGGCCCTCGATGTTCTTTGAGCGGCCCGAAACAAGGAGCTACCTCGTTACCAGCTACCTTTTATTTCGTGCCCACCTTTCATCAGAGTCGGACACGATCGACGAATCTATCAGACTTTCACAAAGCCCCGCACACATCCCCTTTTGCAACGGCGTAGCCCGCGCCGGACACACCTTCCGCGAAGTTTGCTCGATATCGCCGCCGCACGGAATATCGATGCGATCGAATTAACCTTCTGCTGGCTCATTCCTCGCGGATTAACCGATGCAAGCTCGCTCTAATTGCTCTGTCCGGCGGGCGAGCCTGTTACCACGTTCAGTAGACGAGTCAAGTTCAATGGATCTTGGAGGAATGATCGAGTTCGAGAATTTTTTCTGCGAGAAACGCGAGAGCTATGCGAATGATTTTTGTGAGGGCCGATTCTGTAGACTCTTCCGAATGTGCCAGTATTTTTGTTTGGAAGATTGTGAGCGGTCGGGTATTTTCAAATAATTTCTAAAGAGAACCAGACGCTTAATCTCGCCGATGAAACTTTGTGCACGTGTATAATCTACTTCAACAAAGCTCAAGACGTTTATCCCAATTTAAAAAAATTTTTTATAGGATCCTCTTAATTTTGTCCCCGACTGTACAACGTCCAGACAATTTCCTTAGGGAAGTTGAGCTTGCTTTAAGAAAATGAATGGACCGTGGAAAGAAAATTTTGGTGGGAAGGGGCATCGTGGACGGAAAAAAAGAATGGAGGATGATTATGTGACGGGCGGGGAAGCGTACACGATGCATTATCCGTGGAGCAAAAGGTTTAGATACCGTTCGCATTGTCGTGCCGGTGGTCACGGATCGTCGATCCTTCCGGTCCGGCTTTCACCGTTAAGGCTCATCCTGAATGCTCTTTCGAGCGAGACAGATTGTTCCAACGCTTATTGTTCTCGTGCGACGTAAATCAAGCCGGCTGATCGGGAACAGTACCCCCCCCCCCCCCCCGATCGTGAATTCCGTCTTCGGGCTTACGTGCGCCGTCTTATCGGATCAACATCTTTATAGATCTCGTCGTACATGGCAGTCCGGTGTCCTGAAAAGTTGCTTCCTGCATACCCGTGTACGGGGTGTCGCGTAATCTGCCCGCACCACTAATCCGATCGTCATTTCATCTTCCGTGCGAGGAATGGTTTGATCCATCAAGGAGACCTTTCCCTTTTTCCGTTCTCTGTATTTGGTTGTACCAAAAAATTTTCCCGCAATGCGTACCTATACTATCGTGAACCCTTGTGTAGTCAACTGGGTACCCATTTACTGTATTTCTTTCAACAGTTTGTTAATGTTCCTCTAAAACATATTACAAAATTTCTCTGAATGTCCATTCTCTGCTCGCTAATATATTAATTTATAATCTTATAATGAGAATTTGTACGAAAATTTTAAATACAGGAAGGTTTTAAATAATCTATACACTTTAGTCGACTACACAAGGGTTAACCTGCGCTCTGCACAGAGAGGAGGTTAATACTAAGTTTACGGAGTCGTAAAAAAGACGATTTTACATTAGCTTACAAGAATAACAAGAACGTGTCTATCCAAACTTTTACCCATTTTTTAAAGAACATATACTCATGGAAATAAATTTGTGGAATAATTCCTCATCGATCTTTACAATTCTAATAATCACAAATTTAAAAATTAACTATATATTGGATTTTCAAAATCCTGACTCGGCACCTGCAGGACAGCATGACGGGCAGAAAAGACTACGGCGTCAGGCTCGCCTCGGAAACAATAATTCCTGTTTGCTCCTGGTGATGTGGGGCAAGGGGGGCGCATTCGCGATTAATGAACACGTTCCTCTAATTCGAAGACCTCACTGAGTCACTGTGCAAGCGTCCCTGCTATCGATTCTCCGTAGAACGGAAGCAACCAGAGAACCGGGAGAGTACGTTAAAGAAAGAGAGAGAGAGAGAGAGAAAAGCGCGCGCGAGTACATTCGTGGGAGCGTGCACGAGCGTCGAACAATCGATACAATTACGGCGCGAGCAAGCTTTTAATTACAGCCGTGCGTAACTCCGCTTACTCAATACGTTCTCGCCGCGCAGAAAAGCGAATGCGGGAGTCTTTCGACCGGGCCTGTCCTTTGTGCCTTGAGCACTTTTCATTTCTCTGCCGCCCGTTTCCGCTCCGGGTAATCGAAAGCTCCGCCGGCAAAACATAAGGGGAATCAGGCGGAAAGAAACGGGTCGTGGATTTCGGAGCCTCTTATAAAAGAGAGGGGAGTAGGAGATTCGCCTAACGTCGAAAACGCCGCGTTATAATTAGCGGTCGCGGGCCCCGGGGCCGCTAATTAAGCCAGAAGTAGAAGAAATAAAAGCCAGAGGCCAGACTCGAGCCGGCTCTCCTCGCTTGCTCGGCCAATTCCCAACTTTCTCGGTGTGTCCTTTCGATCCTGGCCCGAGCCGATTCGATTAAAGGCGACACCTGCTACGACGAACTTCCTCCCCGACGATTTAATCGTGTTTCAGAGCTGTTCGTGCTCTTAACTCTGCTCTGCTCCGCTCTGCTCGGATACGCGAGCACCCGTCAGCAGAGACTCGCGCGATGAAGAATGCTCGCCGAGTGTATTCGAAATGTTAATTATCTCGCGGAGACACGTTTTTAGGTCTTCCACGTCGCGAAGCGTCCTCGTGCGCCAAGAGCAGCGTAATTATTGACTTGTCGCGAGCGTCTTAAACCCTTCTCCCGCGGTAATCAGAGCGAAATTTTGCGGCTTTGTCGAGTCCGCCGCGTCGCGAGCGAATTAAACCGCGCTGCTTCGGTTTCGAACTTTTAAAAAACTGATTTTTGCTTCAAGATATCCACAGTTTTTAGAACACGTCTGAAAACTTCTCAAGATCAAAGGCAAACTTCGTGGAGGCTGTCGACAGATGTCATTGTTCAGAGAAAGCCTGCATAAAAATTGTCCAACTTCCCTATCACGACATGTGCGAATCTCAGATTGCGAACATTCAAATTATAAAACAAATTAGACAAAGAAAATCTGATATCCTTAACCCTCGTAGGCTCCTCAAGAATAGTTGCATAAAAGAGACTAGAATAATAATTCACCCATGTATGCTCTACAGGCGAAATCAACAAATTATGTTCCATTTGTAACGTCACATTTTAAAGAAATACATCTCACAACATAGATGTAAAGGGATCAATGATTTTACAGTATGTGAAAATATTAGGTCGTTGCATATGAAATGCCCGATTTTGATCGGTAACGTTAAACAACCGCAACTATTTCGTATTGATCAAAGAATCACACGTTTCTTGATTGTATTATTTTGTAGTTGTAGTTGTAGTTATTATTTTGTTGTACTATTTTGTAGTTCCTTTTACTATCAACAAATAGTGCATTGTTAATTGCAAGTGACTGGAGAAACATAAATAGTTTATTCTTACTTTAATCATTTTAATAAGCTGAGAAAAATTCCTAGATTAGCACTCTTAAATCATTGTAATCTTTTTACTGTTTTAAATTGCACCCCCTCATTCATTAAATATTTATTTAAATAGATTGTTGTCGAAATCAAATTTATTTGTTAGGAAATTGATATGTGTAAATTAAAATTGAAGATAGGATCGTAAGCTTTGTACCTCTAAGTGACGTATCATATAATAAATCTATCAACCGTAATAGTATTTCTTGTTCAAAATGCATTGGAACATTTGCATTCTAACATCGGACATTTCATATGCAACAACCTCAATGGGCGAAATTTTACCTTGAGGATCGTATGAGGGTTAAATGTGCAAATGGAGCCCTTAAAAATTGATTTTGAAGATTCTCAGTTTTCAGAACCTTTTAGATATTCCTCAGGATCATCGAAGACAAGATTTATTGTTATCGACAGATGTGTATAATGAAGTTTGGTATTGTTTTGGGGAAGCCTGTACAGGGTGCCCCACCCATCAACAAGCTGGTCTACTGAGCCAATTACCGCGTAGCATCTCTCTCTTTCTGCCGCAGCCCCTCGTGTCAGTACAAGACTCGTCAGGGTGACACGCGAGACGAGGCAAAGACGAAAAGTGGAATGGAACAGGCCGAGGGAAAGAAGACTCGGCGCGTTAAACGCGCGAGAGGAAAACGGCTTGAATGTGGAACAGAGATGACTGAGGGGAGGATCCATGAATATTCATGCCGCGGTTATATCGCAGAGCCAGCTCGGGGGAAAAAAAGGAACGCCACCCAGCGTCGGTGACCCGAAGCAACACCACGGCCGAAATTATTGAATAAAAAAAAAGGCACTATCTGGCCGCGTAACAGGCTGGATAGTAGACTGCGAATTTCATGGCGACACTTCCGAGAATTCTACGACCCATTATTTACCTTCTACCGTTTCAACTATTTTCGTACTTGGAACTCTTTTTTTGAGAATTTATACATTTTTGGGAGAACTAATAAAAATGTATAATTTGCATCAGATCTATTTTATTCAATTCTTTTTTTCTGCTGTGAATTTTATTTATAAATTGTTTTCAATTTTTCCAGTGTGAAGTTTATTTCGAATTTTCGCCCTCTCAAGATCAATTATTTTCAATGTTTCTTTTATTGAATTAATATAAAATTTAAAATTTTTATTTCATTTGTAGCATTGACAAATTCCAGATAAATTGAATGTTGACCTGCTCCCGAAAATTTGATTTCGGAATTTACTGAAATTCGAACGCCGGGTTCAAGGAGATAAATATTTAATTGTGCTTGCAGTGTTATTTTCGGATCGGAAGCTCGATCGTACACGCTGCTACATAAAATGTATAATTCAGTTACGAATTGATAAATTGCTTTCGGGCCGAGTTATAACTTAAACGAACACCTAATTACGTTGTTGCTAATGACAATTACGGACAAGCAATTATTAATGACACTCGCCTGTGCGTTGCCAATGGCCTCATAATCGTTAATCCATTACTGTAATATACACCGAACACTGATTGTTACGGATTGCATTTAACATAACTTTAATGCCTATCATTCCCGCCGACGTATTAACTACTTTCGTTTCGCGATCATTCTGAAAACTACACCAGAATTATTTTCAGATTTAATATGGAATTCTTTCAAGTCGAGATACTAACACGCTGTTGCTCGTAAAATGAAAATAATTAAAAGCTTTGCGTAGAATTTTATATTCTTTACTTTGAAACCATGTTGGAAGTTGAATGAAAAATATTAAATCCTTTCTTCCAGAGAAATAAAGTAAGAAACAGTTACAGCGCACAAATAAATTCCTAAACGAAAATTTCATAAACTACGACGATGAATACGTAACGGGCCCAATCGCGTTATTTATTCTATGAAATATGAAATTCTCCGGCCAGGGATGATAACGCGAAAAATTGTTATGTAAATGAATTCCTACGTAAAATCTTCACAAAGAAAACCGATGAATACGTGGTAATATGAATTTCGTTTGACCAGAGAGACGAGCCCGTACAATTTCGACGGAAAAATAAATTCCTGCATGAAAACGTTGTAAAGCTTTGTGTTCTCTCTTTCGAAAACGCAAACACCAGAAGAGATGGAAGGAAAATAGAAACGCGTGCTTATTTTGCTCGAGTTTCGTTCCTTGTCGGGAAAATATGGATCACCCCGCGTGCACGCGGCATCGGAAAGACCGATTGCGCGGAATTTTCAGTTACCAGCTGTTGCGTTCGCTGTGTTAAAGCATGGGCAACGTTAGCCTCGCTCGAGTAAGGATAACTTTAATACGTATAGCTCAGCCACGAAAGCGCGCGGATAGAGCTTTATAGTCGCGCACGCTGTTGCGAAAGCTCGTTCGCGGGAAGGTGCACTAAATTGCTTCTTAATTGCCAGCCACGAAGTTGCTTGTACACATGTATGCACACGTGTACACTCAGCCATTCAATATACGGGGTGGCGCGCCATTAAAATCGCCCGGATGCGCCAGAACGATTCGCAAATCGCGGAGAAATTAATAAAAACCCTGCAAATTTTCCGGTTTCACATCCGCGAATTTTTCCAGGACTTTTTCAAAACAATAGATTTCCTATTCTCCTATCGTTTGAAATTCATTGAAAACTGTTGTAAGCTCGATCACAGTTTTGTTTGAATTAATTGACTCCTCTGATTTGATATTCTTATTTGCATTAATTAATTCATTTCTCTGTATTAATGACTGCATTCCGTTCATTTATGGAGAAAATTGTTTTGTACACTGAGAACAAAATCCTGTCGAAACAAAAAAAAAATATGTTGATTCAATAAGACGTACTATGGAATAGTGCCAATATCATATGAACTTATTTTAATATTTAATACTATTGGATTTCAATAGCAAAACTAACTTCCGCCGATCGTATAAGCCAATAGCTTGACCAACAATGTCTTCAAGAAAGTAAGATATGGCCTCAAACCAATTCCAGTATAAATGAATACATTTCTCAAATTCTTTTAACAACATATCTGATTGAAGGAAAAAAAGAAATATTACGAATAATGATATACGGTATTGAATCAAATACTATTTTCAATCATTTCATGACAGACAATTCAAATACATCACTATTTGCTTCTAAATTTCATACTATTGAAAAGAATACATTGATATTCATCGAAGTAAAAAATTACAATAACACGCGTGTTATTGAAGTAACAATTTTTTTTTCTCAGTGTATTTCAAGTAAAGTAATTTTCAGTGGACAAAAATGGAAGAGATTTTAGCAATGAATTAATTTATTTTTCTGTTTTATTTTATTCCCCTTTTTTAATGAAATATCATTCGCCTGAAAATATTTCAAGCTCGGTCACTGGAAAAGATGTAGCATAAAAAATGGATGCTGTCTCTCAATTTTGGGGGGTCCTTAATTGCAAAATTCATCACAAAACACCTTGAGTTCTTAATTCAAGTGCATTGTCGTTCACCGCGATAGAGACAAGGACTCGCTTAACGACCGGCCGAACAGAATCGGATTTATATGCAGTTCACCGGGAGAGGAGAGAGAGAGAGAGGAGAGAGAGAGAAAAAAGTGTGTTCAACCGACTGCTATATGCGTCGCGACGATTTAACTCCAGAACTATAATTAGACTCCTATGTTTATTAATGAGCCGGCGTACCGTAGTTCCTGTTTGCACCGGGGCAGCCTTCAGACTTTCGTTCCTCGCTCGCAGTCATTCAGACTTCGTCAACTGCAGTCGGATAGAGTTTCTGTGCAGGTTGCCTGGCATCGAACTCGACGGATGATAGTTCGAAATTGAGACAGACGCGCGTTCCACTTGGTTAATTACGGTAATTGGCGAACAGAAAGTTTAACGGAAGAAGTGTTCGAGCAATTAACGTTAAAGCAACTAAATATGTACTGCTAAATGGTCGCATTTAATAATCATCGATTGGTGTCATTTTGACTAAACGTTCATAGCAGAATTTTGATGGCAAACATGTAATTAACGCTAAACCTACCACGACCTGTAAAAATGATTTCTTAAGAAATGATTGTATGGATATCTTTTTAGCAGAGAACGTACTACAATAGGAGCCGCACAAGGCCTAAATACAATCAATCTTGTAACTTTTATAAGGGAACATGTACCACTTACTTTTAAGTAGGGATGGAATCAAGTACCTCGCAAACAGGTTCAAACTTTGATTGATTGAATTCGAACTGTCTATAAGTACTTCGAAAAACAGAAATAGCACTTCTAAGTATACTCGAACCTATGCGAGACAGTTTCGAACCTTTTAAAAGTACTTTGGTAAACGTAAATAATACTTGCAAGTATATTCGAATCTTGATCGAACAGATTCGAAACTTTCGTGAATATCGTACCAGAAATTCTCTGATTTTTTAATCATTATATTTTCATCGTCTGCTCTGTTGGAAGTGTAAAATTATCTAAAATCACAATATTTAGGACGCAAAGAAGACCCATTGTTACTTTGGCGTGAAAATTCAACGAGGTACCCCATTTTATCAAAAATTGCACGTGATTGTCTTTGTATAACAGCCACTTCTGTATCTTCGGAAAGAGTGTTTTCAAAAACAAGAAATATCATGGATAAAAAAAGAAATAGGATAAAACCAAGTATTGTGAATGAAATATTATTCTTAAATAGTTACGAATCTAATCAAGAAAGTGCTTAAAACCTACTATGCAGTTCTAATTTGCAAGATTCGAGTACTACTTGTGAAAGATTCGATTCCTTTCAACAAAAGTATCTTTTCAAAACTTGTAAGTACTCATTCCGAGGATCGATATCAGTTTGTATAAAATGAATACTTTTCAAATATAATCATTGAAACATTATTGCTTTTAAGTAGTAATCAAAACTCATGAAATGAAACTTGGTTATTGAAATTGACTCGGATTCGTGAGTGGATATTGAACTTGATCCCATCCCTACTTTTAAGGCTCGGTAGGTTTAACGCATTTTACGTATTCATGACAAAAATGAATTCGTGAAATTTAATGTGTACAGTGTACTGCATAGATTTATAATTAATTCAAGAAATATAACAATTTAGAAACCTTAAAAGGATTGAAAGGTGTCCAGACATTAAATTAACGTCATCAGCCAATATCATTGGAGGAGCAATTTTTTCACTGTTATAATGCAACACACACTTTCAGTGAATTATAGGTTTAATATTAATTAATTCACGTAATAAGATGGAGCCATAAATTGTTTAAAGCAAGTACTCTATATTTCATTCGAAGTAACACGTGTACCTCGTCTGGAGATATCGAATTAGCTCATCTCCGTTGCGAAATTATGCTAGCTTTACAGGAGCAGAGTATCGGACGCCACGGAACAAGAACTGTTTCCGGTACCCGTACACCTCGAAACGGAAGATTACTGTCCATCCGCGGACGTCAAACTGCACATACGTCCACCGTGATTGCAGGAAGCAATGCGTGTGACGTACAATGATGCGAGATGTGGTGCAACGTTGCACGCCGGCGACTGTGAATATTGTATAAACCTGTTGTGCGAGTCTGACAGCCCGTCATGCTGCTGGATTTTATTTTTTTTCGGTTTCGGGTCTGCCGAACTTCGTTTTCCCCGACAAACTGAGTGTCTTTAATTTTCCGCCTTGAATTCGATGCTGCTGAGAAAAATAATACAGGGTGTTTCAAAATTCCTGTTGAAGCAACAATTTCCTTTGCAAGAATGGCGATCGCGGCTTCTTTAAGGAGTTATTAACGAAAACCAACACGGACCAATCAGAGCGCGACCTAGACGCGTATTGACACAGTCGTTTTTCGTTAATAACTCCTAAACAGAGCCAGTTTTGCAAAGGAAAATGTTGCTTCAAATGGTCTCAGGATCCTCTCATTTCCAGATGTTAAAGGAATTTTCAGACACCCTGTGTAATACGAAAATTAAATTTATTTATATATATCATTATAATAATATATATAATAATATAATAATATATAAAATATATAATAAGTATAATATATATACAATATAATAATATATAAAATATATAATAATATATAATAATTATAATAATATCTATATAATAATATATAAAAATAATATATATAATAATAAATTGATTTTCGATTCTCTGACTCTCTTTTTGGAGGGCGATTTATACTAGGGTCTCGTGGGAATTAAAATCTAACAAAATTCTGGGTCCCGAGGACTAAAACCCGGGGCACTTTCCACCAAGAAAAATATACAAGAAATCTTGTGCGAGAATAGAATGTGCCCACTCGCAAGGGAGAAGATGCTGCAGGAAGACCCGCGAATGTGTGCCAGAGAAATCGCGAGAAGGAAATGCGAACGGGGGTACGGGGTAGCCATTCGTCATGGGCGTAGTAAAAGTTGCAGGGCGTGTGCGGGCACGATCACCGCGGAAAACTGAAGAATGCCGGGAGGGAACGGAAAACGCGGCGCACATTCATGCGCATTCATTGCGTCACATTCTCGCCGCGGCGGCATTGAAAACGAGCAAAAGCACCGCGGGCCATTTAAGGCACTTGTGTCTCGTCGCCGTGTTCCCGTTTTACCGTAAAGGTTGCTCTCCGGCGACCGTACGAGGTCCCCGGGTGAACAAACCAACTCGAGAAACCACCTCGAGCTCTCGATCCGATCGAGGTTGACGGACAACGAATTCGCGCCCCTCCAACCGACACCTTTTACCCAAAACCTTCAACCTTCGGCCCTTAAATGGTCGCGGGAACGATGTCTTGCGTAACTTCTCGGAGACCTTGTGCACTTCAGACGACTCGGAAATACCGGTTTCGCTGCCACCGTTTCGATACGGAACGATTTGTCAACGTTTCGATCTCGGTGGTGCTAACCCTGAACGTGGATTATTAATGCGATGTCCGCGAAGGAATCGCGGAGTTGATTTATTCTGCTTGGACGAAAGTGGAAAATTCGATTTTAATCTTCATTTAACCCGTCCTTTCGTCCTTCATCGCACTAATTATTTTCAAATGTTTTTATTGAAGAAGTACAATTATTCTGACTTGATTCCTACTTGTCCAGTTTCAGTAGTTCCTTCTTTTCTAAAATTTTTTTATATTACTGGGTTGTAAATATGTACTGCACGGTGGAGTTAAAATAAAAAATAATTAAATTAATTTTTTTCTAATTGCAGAAAAGAATGGCGACTGAGTAATTGATTAATGAGCCTGTATCCTTTAAAAAGTTCAACCACTTAATTTTATTTTCAAATCGGACACGGACTTCAATTATTATTCAATTATCTAATATGAATTAATTTCACGCGAGTAACTGCGAATAAATAAAAATGACTTGTACTCAACGGTTTCATAGTCAATCTTAATTCTTTGTTAATAAATGAAAAGATAGCGATCAGCATTTGAAGAGAACGAATTTATATGTTACGACTCGGTAGTTTCTCAAGGTAAATAGTGGAGAGCCGGTTCCTTTATACAGTTCTGTGTTACCGTCAATAGAGGAAAGCAGCTTTGACGTTCACAATAAAATTTTTATTTCTGTATTACGGAGGAAAAAGGACTACGAGAAGGGATGAAAACGGACGAAAAGGGACGAAGTGGTTTCCAGCTGCTGCGCGTGGAAACCGTCGACCGAGATTCAGTTCGAGACATATCGATTTTTCAGCGGCACCCGTTCCGGGCAACCGGCGCGTAAATTCTAATAAATATTTATTGCCAGATAAAGTAGCATGCAAATATGCGGTCACGCGGCGGAATCTCGATCATCGGAATACATGTTAACCGAACTCCTTCCGGTTATCTGAGCATTCGACAACCCTCCGCGGTTTCGCGCACACTGTATACTGTCTCGCTGAATTTCCCCCGACACCCTCGCCGTGACTGACAAGTGTAATAACGTTGCCAATAATGTTCATCTGTCGGACAAACCTTTTTGTCGAGCGTCGCGCTGTCAAATATATTTCAGAGCCTGGATACGTTAACGCCCAACCCACCGAGCATTAAAATCAGCTGGTATCAAATAACAAAACGGAATTTATTTATGTTCTGTAGAATTTTTATTATAATTAGCTTACGGATCTTTTATGCAAAAGAAACAAGAGAGCTGCATGGACATCGATCTCTTTTCTTCATAATTTTAACAAGGTGCAAGTATATTGGAGTTCTCATTGAAAATGGAGCAACATAATTAATATGGAATCGCTCTCTTTCATGCTCACGCAAATTTATATGGTATACAAATTAATACGGGACTTCAGTGATCGATCAACACGGAAAATAAAGAACCGCACTCTAAATTTAAACTCGTTAAATTCTGAATAGCCACTCTAAAATTACACGCAAACACGATCAATACTTTCCATCGGGTGTTTCAGAAATACACGTCCACAGATTGGAAACACGGTAAACATTTATATGGAAACATTCGAATATCGAGAAAAATATTTCTTTTCTCAAAACACGTATCCCATACTTTTATTTGTATACGAGTTTGTCTGAAAATTGCAAAAAATTGTATTTTTAAAATATCGTTTAAACAAGTGGTGATATTTGAGATCTGTTTTCGCAGATCTATTCGATACAAAATAGTACACAATTTCGCCGTTTCTCTAGCTGTAGCAGTTTCCAAGATATTCAATAAAATATGCTTTTGACACCCAACTTCGAAGAACATTTTTCTAGATAATTAAATTTATTCAGTTTTAACAGGGTACTTCAATAAAGAAGTTTGACGAAGAAGTATTAACACCGGCTTCTGTAACTTGAACATCTTTCATTCGATAAGAGCCGTGGAAAATCTGAAGGAGCACGTTGGCAGTTAGCGATCGACCGCAAAAGTATCGAAACGATCCGCTGCTTTAGAAGCATCGCGAGCATCTCGGATTCGTTCCGTCATCGTGTCCGAGACACACAAATTGCCGAGCAATCGGCGGAACGAATCGCCGTTTAATTAACTCCGATCAAGATTCAAGATTCAAGAGAGCCAGCGAAGAGAAACACAACCGGCCGCCGCAGAACAATGCAAAGTGTTCCAATAACGACCGGCACGATGACCCGAGGAGCGGAACGAATGTAACAAGAAGAGAGACCCGCGACGGTTTATCAGTTCGAGGCTCTCCGGACTCGCAGATAAAACGACGGGACGAGGTCTCGGGGCGAGAGTGAGCGTCGAAAAAGAGAACGACGACTCGACGGGAAAAGAAAGAAAGGAGATGTTGAAGGAAGAACTCGCCGGTGAGCATTCCTGCGCTCTGAACCCGAGGAGAGCTCGGCCTGATCCGGAACGCGAGCGTTCCCACGCCGAGCGGATCCGCCTCGGAACCATGCCGCTCCCTTCGAGCGCGCGTCCACTTCCGTTTCCCAGTTTCTAACTGCTTCCCTGTCGTTCCCGCTCGATTCTGTGCGCTTTTCTCGCACCTTCTCGCTTGGGAAATGTCACTAAAATATTGCGCACGAACTTGGCAAAGCGAATCCGCAGGGTACAATCGGAAAGAGCTTGCAACTCGAGAGCGAGAATTTTTATTAAAACATGTCAAAACTTCGAATGAATAGTTTACTGTGTTACTATAGATTCTCGAAACGTAAATCTACAAATTTTGAAATCTTTTCGCACCTTTTCACTTAGACAATGTTACGATAAAATAGTGTGGACGAACTTGAAAAATTTGCGAATCCGCAGGGTTCAATTGGAAAGACCTTGCAAGTTAAACAATGTCATAACTTCGAACGAATAATTTACCGCGGAAAAAATACTACGGATTCTCGAAACGCGCATAAATGTACGTACAAATAGTGAAATATCATTTTAGAAAATGTTTGAATACCGCCTGTCTTTTTCACGATTGTAGGGGAAGCCACCCTTAATACGTATTCGGTTGAACGCACCCCCAACGGACGTTGGTTTCAAAGCGCGACTCCGATCTGTGGGGGCCGAAAAAAATTAATGAACACGTCCGCAAATGACGCAACGCTGCCGCGAACGAGGAACTTTGGGCTTTCGCCTGGCAGACTGGGTTTTTCATGCCGAGCTGCCGAAAACGGTAGACGTAAACTGTGTCCTTAGAAACTGGGTGTCTCCAACGAAGTCTTCCAGTATTCTTTTTACGAAGTTTATCCCTGCATTACTCGGGTCAAGAATATTTACGTGGTCACCTACATTGCGTCCCGTTTGAGGATTTCTTCGAGATTTACTGGCACTTGAGTTTCTTAATTATGAGAATACTATCTAGTAGTTTTTCACAAAAAAAAAACACTTGTGTCCAATTTATTCTTTTCGTCTTTCTGTACTCATTTATTGTTGAAGCAAAAGGATTTCATATACTTATAATAATTCATAATTCATAATAAAGGTGAGCAAGAGGAAATAATTTAAGAATATCTATGTATTATTTTTATTTCTCACAAAACAAGAAGATCGTGAAGTGGAGTTACTTGATTCAATGAATATTAAGATTTGAAATCGGTGATTCGAGGAGGTTATTGCGACGAGACCGAGACAACTCGAGGTTTATTTAACCGACTGAAAATATTAATTCGCGATAGATATTCCCAACGCCTGAATATTCATATACGTCGATGAAGTGAATCCATTAGAAAGCCTTCCGCGCGTTCCACTTTCCCCACGGACAAAATCAACAAACAAAACGCCTCGCGACCACAATAGAAATAATCAGAGTGTAATAGTTCCGTTCGATATCTCAATTAAGCGTACACGAGGCACGTTTGTTTCGTTAACGCGTGTCGGCGATACACGCTGGTCCAAATTACACGTTCCGCGCCATAAACCCGGTTTTGAATTGCTATGAACAGTAGTCATGCACCCGGGGACGGACATCGTCGAGGTAGAGAAAGCTGTGCAACGAAATCTGACGTGATGCGCAGGCTCTCGTGAATCATCCATCGAAAAAACAAATTGCACAATCTTCTTGTGCAACTGCTGTGAAATGCTGCATGTTCAAAAATATTTATGTCCGTCTTAACCTGGATTTTTTAAACTCGTTTAGAATCAATAAAAATATTGAGAAAATTTGAAACCAGAATTGTTAAAGAACGATGGTTTTATTAAGAAGCGTGGTAAGAGAAAGCCCTAAAAGAGAAGCCTAGAAACATAAAAGAAAGAAATACTCGATTTCCCGCGTCGTTCGATGTAAATCTCGATTCCCCATAAAGGCTCTCCCCCATGGAGTCCCGCCGTATTCGCGAACAATATAAAAAAATCCTTGTTTAATGGCCGGCGTCGTGGCTTTTATAGTCGGTCCTCGGAACGATGCTAACCAACCGAACTTCCCGGGGAGTCGCGGATTTAATTAAAAACTTCGGAACGCGAGAGTGGGCGAATAAATTAATCGAGTTGAATCCGCACCGTCCTTAAAAACATTCTGGGTCGGTTCTGTTCCATTAGAATAATTTTCGAGCGGCCCCTTTTCATCGGGCAATCTCGCGGCGCCGATAAAGTAGCAATCAGCCGTCGATTCGACGTCTCGGACTCGCGTTCTTTTTCGAATTACCGAGGAGTAGAGTCAGCCGCGGTTCTCCTTTTCTAAATTGAATTTTCCGGCAGGAAGTTCTGGTTTCTTTGTGACCGAAGCTGCACAAAACGTATCGGGGCTAAGATGCAGGCGAAACTTTTCGCTCGGCTACGTCCGCGACCCGCGGTAATTATCCGCTCGAATCGCGAAATGAAGCGAACGCAATTTACGGGCGCACTCTACCCGTAATCCGCGGACAAAGAAGCACTACCACGAGAAATATAAAACGAATAGGGGGATGGAAAAAAAGAAAGAGAGAGCGATGGGAGTGGAAACCAATCGTAATTCGTTTATCAGCGGAGTCACATTTACGATGCCCAGGAGCCCTGAAACTCGGTCGAATCGCCGAGCAAAACAAAGAAGAACGATCCCGACACCGCACCACTTCCATCTACACGGTTTCTCTCCCACGTGTTTTCTAATTTCTTTCGATACAACCCCGCAACGCGCCGCACTGCTCGCGCCGTTGCACTTTCATCTTGTCCAATTTTTATTCTCCGCTGCCTGCGCTTTCTGTGCAACCGTCACACTCCATCTGCTCTTCCCCACATGACAATCCGGATCGATACACGCACACCTCCACCTTTTCCTTATATTCGTCTTATGTTATTCCCACTTTTATTCTGTCTTTAGCTTCGTTGCGGACGGTGTTCCACGCTCTGTCGTTTCGCGCTATTTTTCTCGCGCGTCGAACGGCGTTGATCGATAATTACTGCTCCCCCCTGCTCCACCCCGGGGGATTTTCCTCAAAATTGGGGATGATGTAGTGCGCGCGAAATTAGAGGAGGTTTAATTCATCATTCTGCTCGGCTCGAATTCGTTCGCGAAATGCACGCCCGTAAATCTCACTATTTTGTGAAGACTGGCTGTGCTTCTGGATTTTTAGCTTGGGAACTACTGGTTGAATTGAGATGAACTTTTTTGTACGGATTATATTTGTGTTTTAGCCAGACATATTATTACAAGTATTAATTATGAGCTTGCAAAATTCTTTTTAAAAAAGTTTTTTAAATATGGATATATTCCTTGAAGTCTCTTCTACAAGATAAGCTTCTCTCGATCCAGTATAATAACTAAAAAATTGTCGTCACAATGAATAGTTAAAGTGTAAGGTTTATTGATCTCACACGTGCACAGAAAAATTACGGCCATTATAATCAGTGATAATGGTTTGAATAATTGTATACATAGAATTATAATGGAATCTTAATGAGATATTATATTTAGTTTCATTGAAATTATATTTTGTGACTCTGAGCTTGCAAACTTCTTTTTGAAAAATTTTTAAAAATATGGATATATTCCTTGAAGTCTCTTCTACAAGATAAGCTTCGATCCAGTATGATAACTAAAAAATTGTCGTCACAATGAATTGTTAAAGTGTAAGTTTTATTGATCTCACACGTGCACAGAAAAATTACGACCATTATAATCAGTGATAATGTTTTGAATAATTGTATACATAGAATTAGAATGGAATATTAATGAGATATTATATTTAGTTTCATTGAAATTATATTTTGTGACTCTGAGCTTGCAAAATTCTTTTTGAAAAATTTTTTAAAATATGGACATATTCCTTGAAGTCTCTTCTACAAGATAAGCTTCGATCCACTATGATAACTACAAAATTGTCGTCACAATGAATTGTTAAAGAGTAAGTTTTATTAATCTCACGCGTGCAGAAAAATTACGACCATTATAATCAGTGATAATGGTTTGAATAATTGTACAGAATTTTTTGGAAAGTCAAAAAGTATCAAATTTCCTTCCCCTAATGTTCTCGAAGCTTCCAGATTTCTCCCCGTCGAACAGAGGAGCTTTTTGGTTACAGAAGCTTGAGTAGTTCGGATAATTGGGCGGATAATGGAGTAACTCCTCAATTATCCGAACTCCCTAATCGCTGATTCGCTTCCGTTCACTCGATACACTTGTAACCCATTCAAACAGTCACGATACAATTCCGATAGACCCGGAGCTAGACCAAACTATAGCGACACTGGCTGAAACCCCATATCCTTCTCTGTGGACGTACAAATCGCATTGACGTGTGGAATCAATTACTATACTGAAGTAATCACATCTACACTAATTGTAATACACGAATGTACCTCTCGAATACCCAAGAAGGAATTTAAATCAATAATTGCATCATTTTGTATAAAAATTGTACCTACAAAAATGTAGCTTTAGAAAAAAAATTCGATTTTCTGGAACCCATCTTATTTGTTAGGTGAATTGTGGCTCGATAAGATTTTTAATCTGAGGAACACTAGAGTCATGCGAGATAAAATTTCGCAAAATGGCGCACCCTTGAAGCTCAAACAGCGAAAATTACGATCGCAACTTTCTGAAAAAGAATACGAAATGTTAGAAACTTTCTTAGAAACTTGTTTCCGGAACGTGCCGTACTCAATGTCTTGCAAAATAACTTCGGAAGCTTCGGTCGGATTGGTCGAACAGTCTCCTATTTTTCCTGCGACGGAAAAGGAAGTTGTTTTAGGAAAATCGAAAGATTTGTTGCTGGAGCTTGAATTTCTCGGTAGAGAATTTTGATAAAGTCGAAATTGAAAGTTTCTGTATGAAATATTATGTGTCGAAATATTTCCGATGAGCTTTTGTGAAATGCCGAATTATTTTATTATGTCGAAAACATTTCACGAAATGTGGAATTATTTTATTATGTCGAAAATATTTTACGAAATGTGGAATTATTTTATTATGTCGAAAATATTTTACGAACGTCCCGGTTTTGTTAAAAATATTAATAGAAGCACGCCTGTGGAAATATATCCAGTAGATTGAGTCATTCATACGCAAACTACAAATCGATTTATTGCGAAGGGATTAAAAGAATAACCCATTTTCAAGTTCTGATCGAATGATTAAAAAATATTAATATAAACGCTTCTGTATTCAGTAGATTGAACCACTCGTACACAGACTACATATCAATTAATTAAATTCGGATTAGAGGAGAACCCCTCTTCAGAATTCTGGTTTTACCGTTACGAAAAATATTAATGGAAGCAGTTCTGCAGGAATGTTTTCGATAGGTTGAATCATTCATACACTACATGTCGATTTATTGAAATTGGTTATAAGAAATGACCCATTTCCAAGTCCTGGTGCCACTACTATTAAAAATAGGAATAAAAGTACGTCCGGTAAATGTATTCAGAAGATTGAATCATTCATACGCAGGACGCATATCGATTTATTGAAATTGGATTAGAAGAATGGCCCATTGCAGACCTGGCTCTGCGATTGTTCAAAATATTAATAAAAGCACCGACGGAGATCTGAAAAAATACAGTTTTGCGATTGATATAACAAGTCCAATCGGTTTGGAAATTTTTCATTTGATTTGAAGAAAGAAGATTTGATGCGAGTGCGAATTCGCTATGCTTATTTATCGCGAGGAGACTTGCGGAAGAAGACAGTGGAGAGCGCGCGGAGGCGACGTTTATTGCTCGAGCGGGCAAAGTAATGTTGATTGCTTGCGTCGGTGGGTGCAAAAGCCAAGGAATCGGGCGCGAGTGAATTTCAAATTCATGAGAAAAGCCTCGCCTCTCTCTCTCTCTTTCTCTCTCTATGGTGTGTTCCGCAGCGGATATCGTTACAGGCGAGGGAATATTAAATAAAAAATGTCGAGCCGGTGCTATTAACTCGCTTCCGTTCGTGCATCCACTTGTGCCCCATTGAAATAACTACATGCCGCCGAGAGAATCGAGTAGGTTACGGGTACTACACGGTTCGTAGCGAAATTCTCGCCGAACAAATCAAGGGAGAGGGACTTTGTAGAGGAAAGAGGGGCTCGGAGGGGTGGGACGGGATTCACGGCGCGGAGATACAACGACGACAACGCTAAAACAACCGTGGGGGAGAAAGAATTGCACCGGTGAATGCACTCACGGTGCAATTCATACAAACTCAACGAACCGGTCGACCCCTGTTGACACAATATCATATCGGGTCCTCTTTCTCCCTCTCCATCTCGCTCCCTCTCTGTGAGTGAGCCGAGCCAGCAGAAAGTAGAAAAGTGTATTTCTGAATGTTGAATTCAGTGACGGTGGAAAAAGTCAGATGAGAACGCTTGATTTCCAAATATCAGTCGCTGGTAGAAAAACTCGTCGAAATGTTCGATTTCCACGTTGAAAAGCGTGGTTTTCCGTATCGGACACGGAATCTTTGAATGTACCGTTGTGTCTCGATACACGTAAACGCTTCGGGATCGAAATGTCACTTACATCGTGTACCGACATCATTTTTTGACCTCTTGCCGATGGCGTTCAACGCGGAAAAGGATAAAAAGTAACAAAATTTCTATAAACTTTTCTATGGAACTTGCACCTACATATTCGTGACATTTTTCCGATTAAAACGATACCAGATGCAACACAATTGAGACTGTATTTATCAGTATAGAGGGTGTCCCAAAATTCCTTCAACAGCCAGAAATGCGAGGTTCCCGAGATCATTTGAAGCAATATTTTCCTTTGCAAAAGTGGTATACGCGGCTTTGTTTAGGAGTTATTAACGAAAAACATGGACCAATCACAGCGCGACCTATACGCGAGTTGGCACAGTCGGCCAATAGACAGTTGACGCGCCATGACTACTGTGCCAACTGGCGTCTAGGTCGCGCTCTGATTGGTCCGTGTTTTTCGTTAATAACTCCTAAACAAAGCCGCGGATAACATTTTTGCAAAGGAAAATATTGCTTCAAATGATCTCAGGAACCTCCCATTTCTGGCTGTTGAAGGAATTTTGGGACAGCCTGTATAATCCACGATATAGTAGAACCTCAATTATCCGAACTGATGAGTAGCACGTGAGAGTTTAGAGAATAACAATTATTTGATGAAATTTTTACAGATTTAAATATCAGCAGTTTGGATAACGGAGGTTCCACCAAACCATCAATTACACAAGCAATACAGTTCCTAATTGCGTCGTGTTCGGATTCATTTCACTCGGAAAAATGTGGCGAATATGTTGGCGAAGGTTTCATAAATGATTGAATAACTGTAAGAATTTGCATAGTCTAACGAAAACAAGGAGATAAAGTGTACCGTGGAAATAGCGATGCAACAGAGACGAGCTTTCTACGACACGGGAAAGGGGAATAGAAAGACCTGCTCTCATCCCCAGGGCCTCCGACATTTAAATCTTAATGCATCGCTTCCGAAGACAAACTGCATCTGATTGCGAGTTTATCTGTCTCAAGTTAATTCGCTGTTACGTTATCGAGGATTGAAATAAGTTAACGTTTCAATAATAAATGGGCCGGCCGCTGCAATCGCGAAGTGCAATCTCTTGTAATCATTTCACTGGAAGCTAACAGACACACAGTTCGAGACCACTCGACGAGAGAGAGAGAGAGAGAGAGAGAGAGAGAGAGAGAGTCGGACGAAGACGGAAAGAAAGAGTAGACGACCGATGACTAAAATCTCTCTCCGGTGAAACGTAATGCAGAGATGCGCCAACGATAACGATGAACAAACCTTGTGTACACCGAGAGTGCACCGGTACTTTCAATCGGACCGTGCAATCTGAGATGGCAATTTCGGCCACTGAGAAAACTGCATTTGGCCCGCGATGCACATTTCTGGTCTAAAACAATCCGCAGCTAATCGCGAGAAATCGACTCCGTCGCGGGAATGCAAGCCTCCACAGAAATCGACTCGAGAAGAATTCGATTTCCGATAATATCTACTTGTCCGGAATTTAATTACTGCTCTGCTGTCACGTGCAGGATTTAAAACGCAAGCCTTTGTACCAAAAATTTCCTTGCAGAGAAATTGCATCATTTTGCGTGCAGGAATATCAAATTCATCGAAGAATCTTTAAACCGGAAGAAATTGCCCGGACACGTTTAGAAAAACATTAATTAACAACATCCAAATTTTTCAGAAAAATCAGGAGTATAAAACGCGCGTTGAAAATATGAGAATAATAATTTTTCCTTCTCTACAAGCTTGATGGAACCTTGCAAATTAAGCTTAATGCCTGCAGTCTTCGAACGCACGTATTGAGAAAAATTATTATGGTAATAATAAAATCAATTTCTAGGCATTTTTAGAAACGAATATTTTTGGGATGCATCGATGCACACGATATTAGAATAGAACGAGGTAAAGTAGGCAGGTCTCGAAAAATCGACAAGTTTTCTTCCCGGAGAATATCTGAATTCTTTTTTCCCTGTCGAGGAGCGTCGTTTCCGTTACAGAATTTTTCAATCGCGACAAGAATAGGGACGTGGAAGAGTGCAGTTGTTATTGTGCGCGAAAGCTGACCGATTCCATTGCATTGTGCACGGTTTCGTAGCGAGCTAACAGCACCCGTCGTTCCTTTTTCCCCTGTCATCTCGCGGCTTCAGCTGTTTCCAAGAAGAAGATTTCTACGTTGAAGTGGACCGTGAATAATAGCGTTCCGGGCGAGAAGCATGCTTCACGGGCGCAGCGTGAAAATGCATCGAGGCGAAACCGAACTCTCGCGGCCGGCACCGATGAGATCGTGGCTCCGATATTATGCAGTTTTCATTGATGAAAACGAAACGGCCGCGGAGAGACTGTTGAATATTTGCGCAGGCTCCCGCATTTCCAATCGAAGTCACACGTAACACGGTTTTAATCGGAAAGAATAACTACAGAAATAAAATGAAGACAGTTATACTTCTGTAATAATTATTTTTGTAGTTTTTCCTTTCGACTGAAACCGTGCTCGCAGTTTTGCTGTCGCAGGAGACAAGTTAAAGACACTGCCAGTTATGCTTCTGTAATAATTAACTTGTCTCCCAGCTCCGAACTGTACACCGTGATGAGTCAAATGTTTCTTTGCAGTGGCAGGTTTGTATAATGTATTCCGTTTAGGTTAAAAACAGAATCGCACATCTTATCTTCGAGATAAGGCATTGTATTGTGCTCTGGTATCTTTCAAATATATTCTAATATTATTTTGCAGTGCTAGCGATTTTTAAAAAGCAATACTAAAGCAGAAAATTAAAGACAAATATCATTTCGAAAGAAATTCATTGTCAATCGTTTATTCTTTGTCGAACGTTCTGTGCGGAAATAAAATATCACAATTTTTTCTTTATTGTTTTCTGGTAAAGTTGAATAAATTAGAACATTATTCTTGTACTATTGGCATTATTTAACAAACAAAGAAGATTTTAATACGAGTCTGAGAATGTGAATATGAAACGGTTTTGTAGAATTATTTGGGAAATAATAGATAAATTTTTAACAGAATTTTTCCATGGAAAACGGAGTATTGTGGAAAGCACAGAATCACTAAATCGGATCGGGTAATTCGCAACGATCGGAGCAGTAAATCCTTTCGAAATAATCGCGCGCCTAGTTTCCCTTTGTCGACGAATTTACGTATCGCGTGCAAGTCGTTCAAGGTGATTTGTAACAGTCCCGATTGCAAAATTTATCGCATCCAAAACGGTAAACACCGCGGCGCACACCGGCCGAATGTTTGCACAGCAATTGCAATTTGGAGCGCAGCGCAAAAACAGAAATTGAGCAATCGTTTGAATCAACGAGTCAGCGAGTATACTGCGCGCTCGGACACAACCTGTATTAATATGTTTTGTCGTAAGGTACACACACCGCGTGTACCTGTCTGAAATAAATCCAATCGCGTTCGTCTCGATATGTATGAAACCGTGGACAAGTTTACATTCTGCTAATATTTGCTCCGAGTAAATACTGGAGTAAACAACCTATCTCTACGGCGCTCTGCGAAGAGGAAGATCAATCGTCTTTTGTGATCGCAGGAGAGATCCAGAACAATTTGTCACGATTTCACAGAACATATCTTCCCTACAAGTATTTTCAATTTTTACAAGAATAACAAATGATTTCTGCAAATCGTTCCACTAAGATGAATGTTTGAATGAGATTTATTAATCACACGAAATATATTAAATACTTTCCTTGCAAAAATTTCGAACTCGAACGAGAAGTGACGCATTGAAAATTCAATAGATTTTGCAGGCGTGACTACTTGATTAGATAAGATAATCGAATTTAATTGAATGACCAAGATTAAAATGTTCGAATCAAATTATTTTAGTTAGAATATTATGTAGGATTGAATATCGGCTAGTAGAATGCATTTTATTCCGAGGTTCTAGGTTCTAGACTGATTCTGCAAAGTGTTGATGATTCTCATCCACGATATACAAGAATTCGAAACGGGTTTAAGATACGCGAGTACAGGAACGCCCACGTTTGCACTTCGGGAACATCGGCATACACGCCAGTTTCTTAGTAAAATAAGGAAACACAGTGACGTGGTTTATTTACAAAACGTGGCGACGTCGATGAGAGGCTTTCAAGAGAAACTACACAGGAATATTAACAATTGCGTTTCGTACGTTCACCAGTTGCAATTGCCTTCTGAAACATCGATTTCAGGAGACTTCCATCTCTATTCAATTAATGTTCTGGATGATGTACTTGTAAAACTGCACAACAAATATTTAAATTCCAAATACGAAGTCCTTTTTGTTATTCTTAAAATATTAATTTTTTAACATTTTGAATCGGAATTTACTTAAGAATAATGCCAAGTTTTTTTTTAATTGCATAAGAACGAGAATACAAGAAAACCGTTTGATTGTTATCCGATAAAATATGTAAATGGCGTAATAAATGGTTATTGTTCTCCAATAAAAGCTATTCCGATTAAATTGAAGGGCAAGGTAACCGAGACAACAATATTGTACTACAAAATCCAAAGTGTTTTTAACACTCTAACGGGTGCGGGTCAAAGTAAAAAAAGAACGGGAAAAATGAACCCATCAAAAAGAGGTTGAAACCGGGCCGACACTGTATTTTCGCAACGGTGTCCGTGTATTTTATTTCCCGCAGGGTGTCGCCCGAAAAAATACCGCAGGAAAATGGTCGGTCGTGTTTCAAGCAGCACACAAAGAAAGTTTCTCGAGTAAAATCGCGAGTAGCTTGAAAAGTGCTGTACCACGATCAAACAGACGTAACAAGCTTCCCGAGTCGATACAGAAAATATTACAACCCGATGCACCACATTCGAAACACACTCTACAGAAAGAAACCACTCGATCACGGCTCGCATCGGTCAAAAGAGACCCGATCGAGCACGTTCTGTTCGAAAAACCGATGAAAAATGGACCCCGGCTTCCTTTACCATTTCAATCAAGCTTTCACTCGCTGCAAAACAAAAAGTCTCGTTTACACGGAAAACCTCGGAGAAACCAACCGCAAGAAGTATCCTACGCCAAAAAGTTACATAAAACCGGACTCATTATACTTGAGGGCAATTTCAAAGTAACCTAACCACCAGCAAGAAGAAAGACAAGTAACCACTGTGAACACACCGCAAACTCATCGGAATCCTCCCGAAATATCGATCCTCGTTTACGGATCGACAAAAACCATGAACATCGACGAGGGGCAAGAAACCGCACAGAAAATAGGTAAGGCACGCGTGAAAACGACACTGCACCTCCGATTCCCAGTATAACGGGCCCAAACCGCGACAAAAAAAAACAAATTACTGTAACCGAGAACCACACAACAAATTTTAAACAAATCCATTGAAAGACAACCTCACAATCACCCATACGGAGAATCATACACAGTAAATCCATTAAAAGACAACTCTAGGATCTCCCATCTAACGAACCACGGCGATCCCAACGGGCCCCGGGGCCCGAGGCGAAAAAGCAAATAAAACTGAGAAGCACACTGAACAGATTCTCAAGAAATCCAGAGTCTTTCATCTCATAAAACACAGTGATCCCCAAAACGGGGCCCTTTAAATCAGGGGACCAAGCGAGTCTGCCGAATCTCCACCGTTCGTGACCCAAGACCCACTTTTAGAGATCCAATTATTTCGAAGAATTTATTAAAGTAAAACTAGATACGCTACCGGTCATTGGAGCATCCCGGGCGGAGTTGGGCCTTGTTTCGATGATCATTGAGGAGAAAACGCATCCGAGGAACGACACTCACGACACTGACACAAAGATGAGACACTGTGAGAAGCACTCGGAGCACCGGTCGCGGCAGAACTGACTGAACTGAGGACGGAAGAGGAGGAGAGGCTCGTCGGACCTGTTCGGGCCCCTGCACCGGGCCGCCGAGTGGTGGGGGGAGCCCCCGAGCCGCGGATCGGGTTCCAGGGTTACCACTGACCCGACGTCAGCGGCTGAGCAACGACTCCGAGTCATTATCGTACCCGCTATTATCGTCGACCGCGTTTCGGTCCCTCTCCCAAAGAGGAAACAATTGGGCTACGAACGGGATCGCTCCGACGAATCCCCTCCCATTGTCAACGGGCATAGCCAGTTTTTTCTTTCACTTGGAAAAATAGTTTTTGTGATGACGTATTGAGTGCGGCATTTTTTTAGAGTTTACATAAGCAGTAAATATTGCTTGTATACATGAAGACATTTCTGTGGAATAATTTCCGAGGACCTGATAAGAGGCAATAGCGAAGGGCAAACAGGAATTTCGTGTGGATCGGTTCTCGATGGGATCGGTAGTCCCTCTATTTCCTCTGAACAAACAGAAATCACGGATCAATCGTAGCGGCCGCAGGGGGCAGGCTCTCGATCCTCGCTACACAACTGATTCCTGCGTCAATACGATTTGCGTTATCGCCGGCGCAAAACTCTCCCCGCTAATTCCGAGTCCTCTCTCTCTCTCTCCCCAGCCATCCCCGGCAAACCAGGGGCCCTCTTCAACCCTTATCTCGAGTGGAAAGCGAGTTTTCCGAGGGCGAGGCGCGGTGCCAGCCGTCGCGTCGGCGGGGTCTCTCTCTCCTCGAGAGCCAATGCTTTTCCAATAAGCCTCCAGATATTCCCCGCCGAAAGGAAGAGAAATTCGAAGGTCGGAAGCTGGGCCGACGGCCACGCTCGGAAAGGGTGCCAGACGAGAAACGAGGAAGAAGAAGACGCGCGGGGTGGAAACCACCCTCCCGCAACGTTGAATAATGTACGACACGTAGATCCTCAGTCCGACGCTCTCTCTTCCCCCGTGTCCTTTGGACTTTCGACAACCGGGGCGGAATCAGCTTTCGCGAATTCCTCTGATCCCCGTTGTCTATCCAACCCCTGGCCAGCGTCAACAGTCGGCGAAAACGGTGAAAGAGAATCTTAATGAAATTTTTTTCGGTTTTTTTTTCGACTACCCCGGGGGACCAGGGTCACCGGAGACCCGAGATACGTGTCTGGAACTTTTCACCGATGCCTGGGGAAAAGATGGACATGCGTGGGTTTGCTAAGAGCCTTTTTAGGGGTGTGAGGGTGATCTGCCTCTTTTTTGTGGGGAAATTGTTACCAGTTTCTTCTGGAATAGCGAGCACACAGGCCGAACAATAAATTATCGGGTGTCGCGTGCTGACTTTTAACCGCGATTCCTCCTCCGCGACAGTATCGCAAATTCTACTGGTGCATCAATGCAGCCATAGCTCCTTTCAACGGGTTAACGAGTTCGGAATAAGATAAATGAGTAATGTCCTGGCATCGTTTCTGGTGCACGCCCGGTGGAATCGGTGGAACCCCCCCGGACTAGAATATTCTCTGTACACGAGACAACAGACAATAAAGTTTATGAGCTGCATTTAGTGGGACAATAAATATCGGTGTGCAGGGGAAGAACGCGACCGTGCATCGATGGCTTTTATGTATTTAAGTGCCCCGATATTTATGTACCTACAAATTACACGGGACACTGCGAAACCTTCGTAAATCGAGGCCTCCTCTCGGTCTTCGCGGAGATGTTGCAAATTACCACTATATTATCGGGTAATCGACTTACTACGTTATCTTTTCTATGTTTGCACGCTTTCCATATGTTCTATGCTTTTCACATGTTTTATGAAAATAATTTCTCAATGTTTTGCATCTTCTATCGTGTTTGGATATTTTTGGATATTCTCCTACCAGAGAAGGGCAATAATCAAGTAATATTTAAAAATGACTAATAGTCTTCTTGAATGTTAGTCATAGCAAAATAGTCATTGGTCAAAACTTTTTGATTAGTTAGTGATAACTAGACTGCGGATTTTATGCTTTCATGACAAAAATTGATAAGCACAATTTAAAGCAGTGGACATATTGTAAAAATTTAAAGACACCAGCGTATTCGTTTCAGCTTCATCAGATAATTAAAAGAGGAAAGAAGTTTTTATTTCACTCCTGCGTCTTGCAATCAATACAAACATTTTTTATTTTGCATAAAGATCCGCAGTCTAGTGATAACTAAATGGCAAATAGTTAGACACAGCTCTAAGTAATCGTTAGGTATTGCTTATTAGTGAATTAGTCGCTGATGATCAGTCATGAATCTTTAGTCATCAGTCACTATTCTGCGATTAACATACTTTAATATTATTAATTAGTTATCATTAACTAATCAAAAAGTTTTGACTGATAACTATTTTGCTATGATTAACGTTCAAAAAGACTATTTGTAATTTTTAAATATTAGTTGATTATTGCCCTACAGTGCCTATATTCATAATTTTTCTGTTTTCTACATTTTTTGCATGTTTTCCACATTGTTTTTATTTTCCACATTTTGTGTAAGCATTTTTAACATTTTCCATATTTCTATGCTCAACATTTGTTTCTGTTTAAAACAAAACTATATATTCCCAAAAATAATAAATGTAAAAATATATGTTCCGGCTAATAATAAATCTACAAACGTATGGTCGCAGCAATAAATGTATGTTCACAATAATTACTGTAAAACCGTACGCACAGAATAATAATAAATGCAAAAACGTGAGTTCCTAACAGCAATGAATGTAATAATTAACATTCATATTTCCGCGCGCATTTTCCGCACTCCTTTGATCGTTCGAATTCTCCCATTTCAATTTCAGCGTGCGCGTGGAATAAATTTCACCGGAATAAAGATATTCGTAAACCGTTTACATTTCGTGCTGTATGTTGAAATTTAAATAACCATTGCTGCGAACATCGTTCCCATGGAAATTCATATGCGTTCCGACGTGTATATTCATACCGTGTCGTACTTTATGCGATACGGCCCTTCTGCGCGATAAACGGCGACAACTAATCCTCTTAAAGTTTTCAGGTCTTCCTTTAAACACATAAATCGGGGGACAACGTGTAATCTCGTAAATTCGAGGGGGCGCCATAACTTTCGCGAACGGGTTACGAACCTAAGGAAATTTTATTACTAATTATTTCGATACTTATCGGCGTCGGCCCCGCCCGTGCCGCACAATTACGGGAAATACGCGAAACGCTGTAAAGTATACCTAATTTCCATGGTTAATGAAACCTACAGCATATTCTCCGCTTTGTTACCGTCATTGTGAAAACATTGCACGCAATTTGGTACATGAAACAACGTGAAATACAAATATACAATTTTTCCTTCAGTTTATCAAATTGATTTTTATCACGCTTATATTAACTCGCCTTTTGTTGTTGTATGCGTCAAATTTTGTAATCGAATTCTAAACCTCTCCGCATAGTCCAATCATGCTCAAATTTTGTGTACATTTGCTTCCGCTGACAATAAAAGTAGAAAATAAAACTTTTTAAAAACTCGCTTATATTAAAATGCACTAAAAAGGAGAAAATAATGTTTTTCCTGGTTCTGCCCAAAAATTTAATATAAATTTAAATAAAATCACAACACGCGCTCCACGCTTTTATTTTTATAGTCACTAATGTCATGATTTTATTTAAATTTATATTAAATTTTTCTATCTATTCCGATACTAATTTTATAACAGTAGAAATTTTGAACTAATTGCTTAAAAAATTTTGGGGAAAAATATTATTAATCATTTAACTAGATTTGATATTTTAGATAGAAACAGAAAAAAGATTATTTTCTCCTGTTTAGTGCGCTTTAATATAAGCGTTTTTAAAGTTTTTTTATATATATTTTATTATGTTTATGTTTATGCTGCAGTTTGAATTTTTCTTTACTTTTGAGACTGCAGACCGTTATAAAATTTGTTTATATTAATTGCAAGATGCAAGAGCTACATATGGATAGACCTCAATTTTTTTCCTTAAAACAGTATTTTTAAATTCTTTAAATACATTTACAGTTTTGCATTTGATCTCATTGTTGTCATTTAAAATTTATCAATGTATTATTTCCAGTTAATTCAAGTTGGTTATGTCTAGTGCTGATTGAAATTGCATAACGAAAGAAAATTTAATGTCTAATAAATTCTGGTAGATTTTTTGGAATTTCGATAAATCTATCTACATATCTAATTAACGATTTCAATTTCGGAAAACGGATTATAGGATACTTTTCCACTTAAAATGACTGACTTGAGTATCATTCTGTATAAAATATATATTCTGTATAAAAAAAACAAAAATAAAATTCATTACATTGCAAAAAAAAAGTCATCATGTAACATGAAGTAGGAATTTCAGAATGAAATTTAAAGTTTTTAAAAAGACTGCGAACAGTTGCGACGTTTGCCAAGTCACTTTTGCGTGCAGGTGTTCGTTTTGGGGAGACGAGGGTGCAGGGCAGTT
This sequence comes from Lasioglossum oenotherae, assembly GCA_028455765.1. Taxonomy (NCBI): domain Eukaryota; kingdom Metazoa; phylum Arthropoda; class Insecta; order Hymenoptera; family Halictidae; genus Lasioglossum; species Lasioglossum oenotherae. Next base: position 8,158,212 of record CM052293.1, on the reverse strand, counting down.
TTTCACGAATCTTAGTCGAGCGACCCACGTGGCCCGCACAGTATATCGGGCTTATGGTGGCCCTGAAGGCAGCAGGTGGTGGCTGTAGGTTCACCTGGACCTTTCGGATTTCAGGCGTTTCCGAGTTCATAAATAACGAATTTCCCCCATGGCTGTTAGCTGCCACAAGCCCCTTCTTTCCCTAGCTCTCGCTAACCAGCTTCCTCCGTATTCTTATTAAATTATTTTTTAATTTTCCTCCCAACATTGCACGTTTCGCTAGAAATCCTCCTGCTTCACTATATTTTGTTGCTCCACGACTGTATATTGTTTGAAGCTCGAAATTTAATTTGCTATCCCCGCAAAAATTTTTACTCTACTGATAAAAAAACCGTGGACTTTAATTAACAGGGCTGACTAGTTCCGACTGGAGAATATAAAGAACTACCATACGCTCGTTAACTTTTATTTGATTTGAACGAGTGATTAAAATAGAATTTTAACAAATTCATGATAACGTTTAGTCCGAATAAATGATGAAGCAACTTCATAAAACGAGTGGAGTTTAATTAAACAATGCGCCGATCCCATTTCGCGAAGCCCATATTGTACAATAACGAAACGGGCTGCCGGTAAATATTTCATTCACGATTTGACGAACGCGAACATTATTCATTTCAAACGGAATAAATTGCAGAATTATTTCATTGTCATGAATATTTAACCTTCGCGATACCTAGAGACAGTCTTGCCGTACAATAAAATTATTTTATTCTCGTAACGCTCGTAGCAAAATATTCGCGTACAATCGGCATCAAAGCTGCAGTAACAAAACTGATACAATCACTGTAAAAACCGACGCCATTTAAAACCCTTTTCAAAGACTTGAAAAGTATTAAAATCCTCTAAAAAATCATGCGGATAATTTTATAGGGAAAACAAGCCTTGTACAAGTGTCAACGTCATCAGCCAGTATTGTCAGGATCAAAACGCGGAAAAAGTTGAATGGAACCTTTTGGAAAAAGATTCCCTGCGAGTGTGCAGGGCCTTTGTAGAGCGAGCGCATTAAAAATGTCAAGGAACGTTTATGTGGTTTGTAGTTCAATGTTAACCTGTCAGACAGCATTCGAATAAAACGCCGTCCCGTCTCGTTAACGATTCACAACCAGACCCGCATTTTCCGAGACGTCTCGCGCGTACGAGTTCTCTCGCCTTATTGCCGAAGGAGACGACGCGTGGGTGGATTGCAAGTGCGTCAAACGTGTCAGCTCTCGTTAAACACCTCGGTGCATTCATAGGTGGCGAAGTTCTCCGGGACCTATCGCCGTCGTCGTGCCAATATGTATGCGCATCATCCTCCGGATCAACGTTGTACACGGACCGGAGCTGTTTGCACGCTTTATGCTGCATGTCGACTTGGAAATTGCTCTAGAAACTAAACATCCATGCTAGACAAACACCTACGAACTGTTCCTACCGTTGCTCTCGCTCGTAGAAAGAAACGTGACGGAAATCAACCAAATCAACCAAATCGATAGAGACATTCGGTCCTGGCAAGTTTTGTGGAGACGCAGCTTAAGATCTCAATATTGAACATCTGTTATATACGACAATTTTGATTATGATGTTAGATTTTTCAGTTTTGTTGTGGAAAAATTTTTTGTATCCTCAATAGTTGTTCTTATGTGGAGACGCGGCTTAACGTTTTGTGCAAGGAGCATAAGCTCTGAATATTGAGAAGTTTTTACTTCGTCTTTAATTTCTACTTTGTTACACTTTTCTATATAATTCTGTAGGAACTGCTTTATACCCTCGACAGTTGCTCTTATGTGGAGACGCGGCTTAACGTTTTGTGCAAGTAGCATAAGCTCTGAATATTGAGAAGCTTTTACTTCGTCTTTAATTTCTACTTTTACGCTTTTCTACATGATTCTGTAGAAACTGCGTTACACCCTCTGAATAAGTTATTCGTATGTGGAGACGCAGCCTAAACTCTATTACAGTAAAAATCGAGAAACACCGCTCGTTCGTTTGCCAGTCTATGGGAGGGGAACGTGTCACGTGAAGAGCCCCACCCGTCAACGTGGACACCATGGGGCGTGGAACCATATAGTGAAAAGACTAACTGAGGTAAAGTGGGGGAACTAACGGAGATAGAGTGGGAGTATTAATGGGAGCAAACTGGTAGAACTAATGGGAACAGAGTGAGGCTAGGAATGGGGATATTCCGGTGGAACTGATGGCGGCGAGGTGGAAGAAATAATGAAGTCGGAGTAGGAGGAAGGATTAACGTAAAATGAGAGAAATTAAAAAAGGTAATATGGGGACACTAATGTAGACAAAGTGGGGAAATTGATAGAGAAGAAATGGGAGAATTGATAAGGGTAAAGTGGGGAAGTGACAAACACATACTGGGAGAAATTAAAGGTAATATGGCGGAACAGATGAGGGGAAGTGGGGGATCTAATAAAGGCAGCAGCAAGTGGCAATTGTAGTGGATGTAAACTGGAAGCACAATAATAGAGTAGGGGAAGTTAATAGAGCTAGAGTAGGGGAACTAACAGACGCACGGTGGGGGAAATGAGTAATGCAGGAGTAGGGGACGCTAATACAGCTGGAGTGGGAGAAATTAGTAATGCCAGAGTAGTGGAATCTGATAGAGCTGACGAAAACAAAGCCAAAGTTGGTTAGCTAGTAGAGGCAGAGTGGGGAAGTTAATACAGCCAAAGTAAAGGACCTAACAGGGACAAAGTGAACAGAGAGTAACGGACTACAACAATACGGCACAGAGTGCTTCAAAGCTGTGGCACGTGTCCGAGTGACTCACGCGAAATTTTCGGGGTAAAATTTGATAGCCGTAGCTACACGTCGGCTAGAGATGTCCAATGTTTGAAGTGACACTCCTAAGTCAATAGGCAGCGTGGCTCGTGCATCGGACCGGCGAAATCTCTCGAAACTTGAGAGTAGAAGTTGGACACCACTGTCCCCGGATACTCGTGTATCCCCGGGAACTATCCTCATCTATGCAGATGCTCGGGAACGACGACACTCGGGGCTCGGTCGCCTCTGGTTTTTACTACGAAAGCGACAGCTGTTCTACGGAACCTTACAGCGCTCGAAGACGAGGGGTCCAGGTTGTTTTCTGTGGCCAAGTCTTAACAAGCCTCCCATCTGGAGATCGGTCTCGAGAAGAAAAAGGAAGGCCGAAGGGAGGGCGCCGGGCACGTTCCGCCACTGATAGTACTTAAAAATATATTGGTTCCTGTTTTCACTCCTCCTTTCGTGAGGGGAGAGCGGAATGAGTTTCGTAATCGGGACTTCCGTTTCGCTGCTGCAAACGGTGCTCTTTACGTTTCGAGATCATTGCCGGCAGACTGCAAATCATTAGCAATTAGCGATAAGCATTAAATCAACATTCTGCTCGATCCTAGTGTATGCCGATCCGAAATTTATACTTGAGGATGACCAGTGATTGGAGATAAATATAATAAGTATGTTTCCACCCTAACAACAGCACAGCGCACAAAGACCACGTCGCTAGCTTCACTCGAACAGTGAACTGCAAGTGTCGTCACTCGACAACGAAATTAATTATTTGGCGGACGCTAATAAAAATTGTAGCGTCTTATTCATTTCGCACGCGAAAAGAAAAGTGCTTGAAATATTCAGCACACTTCCACCGTAAACAGGGTAGATACAGCGCAAAGAACATGCTCGAGGCTTCGATGGCGAAGTAGACAGCGAGTTTTGTCACACGTCCAACGGAATACATGATTCGCAAGGAAGATACGAGTTTTCCGAAATACACGGAGGCTGGTGAGACATCGTTCGGCCGCGTTCGGAAGGAGGTTAAACGAGTCTTAGGGAAATTTCGCGAGAGTAGGATCCTGCCCCTCGATCCCCTCTTCACGTGACCCACCCTCGTCGCACTTAGTCATTCTCCCCTAACCTCGTTTCAGGCTCGTGGCGACGGCGACGGTACAGGACGTTACAAAGGGCGAGATAGAGAATGGCCGAGGGCTGAGCCCGAGTGTAATGCGTCGCGAGAAAATACGATATCCGGAGGATTCCCGGCATCTCCTCCATTTTCCTTTCTCCCGAGGCCGAGGCTGCTTTCCTTCGTTTTCATTTCGTTCGAGAGTTACCGCCCACCCGTCGAGTCGCAAAAGTTACGCGAATCGATGGAACACCCGGGGATATTGCGTTCTCTGATGAGATACGCTGAACGGGATTTATGATCCGATGTTAACATCATGTTGACCGCCGTGCTTTCCTGAAATCGATGGCGCAGTGCTTTGGAATTGCGAAATTAACCCCTGTTTGCAATCACTTATTTTTATAGCTGCGGCCGGTTCGATCGTCGCGAATTAATTTCGAGAAAACGAACGCAACTGTTCAGCTGAAATTTGGTAGGCGTGTTTGCGCATATTCGCAACAATAGCTCGAGTTTTTGTTAAACGTTTCGTTCAGAATTGTGGGAGTTGTTAATAAATGTACGGGTCCTGTCGCCGCATTGATCCTGTCCGTCGCAGTCGCCTGAATGAAGCAAATGATTTTATTTGCTTTGTCTTGGATGTGACCATTGTTGCGCCTACATTCAATAACTTTTAAACAATTGACGGAACAATGGAACTAGATGTTTAAAGGGGAACCTCTGGATTTGACTAAACAATTTACAGTTTTTCATGTTGCACAAAAGGTTGTGCTATTCTTTCAAATTACGTCAAATTCCTTTATACTGAAATACTGAAAATTAATGAGAGACGAATTTGTGAAGAGCAAACAAATTTTCTCGCACGTAAAAATCGTTTGTTCCTAACGTTGGAATTGCAATTAGCTCGGCAAACGCAGAGTTCTCGTCTCGTCGCATAAAAGTTTAAATTTTGTCCGAGTCTTTGAAACTATGTTTTTCCGCGCGCGGTCCGCGTAGTAACAAAGGACGGAGCATCGTTTAAATTGTTGATTCTCCAACCGGGAGAACTGACAAAAGGCGAAAAGATTGGGTCCCGTGTAATAATTTGCATTCTGCCAGTTCGTTCGCAGCTGAAGCTGCAATTGCAGGAATAAATCGCGCGTAGACAATTAAGTCGGCTGGTGGGAGGTATTTTGTATTCACGATAAGAGAAAGGTCATCAAGGCACATCGATATCTTAATTGCGATCGAGCTCTGTCCGAGACTTTATTTCGTTCCCGCTCGGGGATAAATTAATCCGCGATCGGACAATTAATTTCGCCGTTAAATCGGAGAAACAATCTTCGTTCGTTCTCGGTCATGAAGTCCTGTCGAATTGAATGCTGCGTTTCGACGAACAAACAAGTAATCACTCCGACTCCGACGAAAATATTGCAGCGAAATAATGCAGTTCCCATTGAATCTTCAGGTATGTTCCCTGCACATTGTACTTTCGTCAGGGCCGTAAATTATACCCTTTTAGCAGCCCTTCATCAATCATCATTAGACTGCACCTCTCTATGCAAAATAAAAATTTCCTTGGTTAACTTCAGCACACAGGCACCAAATAAAAATGTACGTTCATCTTGAATAATTTCAGTGAGTTGCAAAACAACAATACGTACATGTTCTTAAATTATTTCTGTCTACTGTTTTTTAAATTACGTGTTCCATAGAAAATGCGCAGCTTTATCATCACATTTAAAAAGTGCCGGAATATTCTATTTCACAGGCGTTGTTAATTAAACTTCAGCCAACTTGTTCACGTGGGAACAATCGTGCTTCCGGGAACTGCGCTTCGTTATTTTTATACAAATGTTTTCCTGAAAGCGTGGTGCTGGATAAAATACCTTCACCTCGTACATGGTAGCAAACTTTCAGTGTTAAAAATAAAAGAAAAGCGGGAAACAACCATTTCAACCCAGATTCATTAAGACAATTATTTATACCCAGATAAACCATTCGATTTCACAACTGAAGATGTCTACCTTCAGAGAAAAACATTTCGATAAATTCCCTCTGATCCTGAGATCCTGTACTCGATAAATAAAGGCGAATCCCCAGCGAAAAAAATGTTTCGCCGACAGACCCGCCTCGCCTAATCAGGGAACACCGAGATATCCTCGCTGTATATCGACCGATCGAAAATCCAGGATCAGACTTACGATTATGAGCAACGTTCCCCTGGTTTTTTCGTCTCTTGCGTCCCATCGACTCGCAATCACCGTCGAATTTCCGGCAGAGCGAAACTGCTTTTCCCGAGTCGACGTTTCATTCGTACGTGTTTTCGCGCCACCTTGTATCCGACGATGGGGGTGGTCGGAAAATCGAGGGTGGAACAGGGTGACTAACTGCACGAGTACGAGGAGGGTGGCCAAGAGTACGCCTAGCGAATACCGAGTGTCCTTAATACAGGGTGTCCCGAGAAAATATTCTCGCTGTCGTGTTTTATACCGCGATAACGAACCTCTTTTATCGCTCTTTTCCTCGCTCGACCCACCCCCGAATGATTATTTATTCTTACGCGCTTAGAAAGATCGTGTCACCCTCACCGTGGACATCCCTAACCCAAGTATAGTGGCGCTGGTTTTGAATATTTACGCCACTTTTGCGTTGGAACACGAATTGTATTATTTTTATTTGGTTGGAGAGAAAATATTTTTTAGGTTATTTCTTTTAGTTACTTTTATCCAATCTTCAAGTTAGTGAAGTTCTATTTTGAAAATATTTTCTTAGCACTATTTAGGTATATTACTTCAGAAAAATTTTTGGGTAGAAGGAAACTTCTAGAATAAAGTTTTCCCTCCACAATTTCCTCTCCTATTACGCTGTACGATTTCAGAAAATTTTCTAATCGAGTCCTCTATCACTGTAGTAACTACCCCCATCTATCAATTTCTTCCTCTTCCACGGTAAATGTTATCTCGTGCAGTTCCTGGCTTCCAGCTCTCCCGCGGTACTTCTTTAAAGTTTCTTCCTACTCGCGCGAACTATTAAAGATCGCCGGGTGGTAGCAAGAACTTTTAATGGCGCGAGAACTACATAATCGCGGGCGCAGCTAACAGAATTTCAACGTTCGCCTAACAACACAGCGTGACCAGCAGCGCTAACTAAGCCGGCCGACACGTTTATTTTCTCGGTTACGGGTCTACGTGCAACAATATGGTTCTCCGGCATGATCCATCAGGGACGTATGTATCAACGACGGTGAATGGAGCCACGCAACACCCAGCACGTGACGAACACACGACCCTTACACCCTTACCCTTACGTTCTTGCCCCTCGCAGACCTTAGCCATGTCTCTCTACCCTCTCCTCTATCCCTCGTTCCCTTCGTCCAACGAGTTATCGGCCTCCCAAGTTCCGGATACCTTTCTGTTATTCTATCGACGATAGAATCCCGTGTTTGCGTACCATCGGCGACCACAACTTTAATAACGCTGATGGATACGGTCGACATGTGCAATATCGAATCCTTCTATCGATCTATTAATCCTTGGACGACGAACCATTCTCGTCACTATGTGATTGATGATGCGTAGGTCCATTCACTATATTTATCAATTTTTTAAGATGTGTATTTTATTCCTTCGTGGGAAACTGAGCAAGAATCACGATATTTATACTCTGAGTCAAAATTCACTCGGACACCGCTGTCGGAAATTTTTGCAAAGAAATCAGAAATCATATACAACAATTTTTTTTATCGATTTTTTTCTGTTTTTCTTATTGGAATGTTTCGTATAACTGCACAAGTAATTACACGTAACAATTGCCGATTACTCGTCGATGGAATATTTATTTTTCATTTTTATTTTTGTGAAAGAGTACCGACGCATCGGTATTCATTAACGCACGCAACGATTCGTCAATTACCGGTCTCGTGCGAGTTTAAAAGTTGCGAATTGATTTATTAGACAGGAACCGATGAGCGACGGGATTCGTTCCCGACATTACGTTGCAGAAACTGGCCCTGGCGTTAGCGTCGCGACGCAAGGGTCGTTCTCATGAGTCACCCTCGATCTACACCCCCAACAGAAATGTGACTCCTCCGATAACCCGAGGAAATTCCAAAAATATTTGACAATATTAGCTTGTGTCATGTTACACGTTCATTTCATCGATACGTAACACATACACCGAGCCCGCGTTTTAATTAATCAAAGTTATTAACAATCATCGAATTTCCGTGACGATTGAACACTCTATTGTCCCGCGAGATAACTCGTGTCGCAATTAAATCATTTATTCACCTTATTAACCCTTGTATGTAATATTCATTCATCGGTACGTTAACACTTTGCAAATTAAATTCCATTGTAATTGATATCCAGTTAGGAGTACGTTTAATTTTAATTGGAGTGCAGTGTGCATTGTAGATCAACAAGACTCAGTGAATGAAACATACTTGTAACAACTGAAGTTACTACTGTAGAACAGTTGTCAATTTATTTGTTTCACAAATAATTAAATATTATGAAGTAGAAAATTGTACGCCACGAGGACTGCTTTTTGTTAACACAAACCTCACCCCCAAAATTTTTTCAGCACCCTATACTGCACAACAAATTGTACAATTCACCAAGTAACAATTTCGTTGGCAGCAAGTTTTTAATTTGCAGGAAAGGCAATTCCTAAAAATTCTAAATTTCATTCACAGCAGAAACACATAATAAAAAATATTTCCAACCCCCATAGCGTGCCATAAGCGTCGATTTTTAAGTTCCATTGGAAGTCCTTGAAACAATGCTGATGCCCGTTCGATAACAGGGCGGTTTTGTCGCCTGCTTTCGAAACACCCTGTATACGAGGTCACCCCACCGCCAGATATTGATTTAGTATTACAAGAGTGAGAGAGCAACCGAGAGGGAGTGAGAAAGAGAAAGTGTGTGTGTGTGTGTGTGTGCTTCACTCCACACAACAGGGCCACTCTGTCGACGGCGTTTCTCGCATTCAGGCCAGCGTTCGCTGGTTTTTCGAAAACGAATTCGACAAAAGCCCGCGGAGCCGATCACAATGCCACGTGTTTGCCGGCTTGCCATCCCGGACGACCGCTTTCCTACGACCGCCGTTTCTTTTCACCAGAGGACTCCCGTGTAATCGTTTCACGCGGAATGACTCCTTTGTCCCCGGGCAAGTCTCTTCGCTACCCTTTTAAATGGGGATAATTGAAACGGTTCAATTGGAAGGCGCGCGCTCGAAGATAACATTCGTCCCGCAGAATCGTCGCTTTTTTCGAGGAAGTCATTGTTGCACTGTAGTCGCAGAAATTCTACTGAAATTTAAGTTGTACTTAAATCCATGAAATAATTTTAAAAAAATTTTTCTCTTCGATATACTAGATGAAGGGTGGGAATCTGCCTGTCATTTTTCCAGGAAATAATTGTTGCAATCCTGCCACTGCGGTCGCAGAAATTCTACTGGAATTTAAGTTGAACTTAAATCCATGAAATAATTTTCAAAAAATTTTTCTTCAATGTACTAGATGAAGGATTGTGGAATGTTCCTGTCATTTTTCCAGGAAATAATTGTTGCAATCCTGCCACTGCGGTCGCAGAAATTCTACTGAAATTTAAGTTGAACTTCAATCCATGAAATAATTTTTAAAAAATTTTTCATCGATATACTAGACGAAGGGGTTGGAATGTGGCCCACCATTTTTCAGTAAATGATTGTTGCAATACTGCCACTGCGCTCGCAGAAATTCTACTGGAATTTAACTTGAACCTGAACGCAGAACAATTTTTTTAGAAATTTGTTCTCAATATTATTACATGAAAGGGTGGGAATTTGGCCATTTTTCCAGGAAATAATTGTTGCAATGCTGCCACTGCAGTCGCAGAAATTCTACTGAAATTTAAGTTGGACTTCAATCCATGAAATAATTTTTTTCGAGATTTGTCCTTAATATTATTGCATAAAGGGGTGGGAATGTGGCCCCTAGTTTTGTCTATGTATGTACCTAACCATCCGTATAACAAATACATACAAATTACTGAGACCCTTTACCTTGTCCATTTAAACATAATAAAATAATAAATAATAATAACAATATTGTGGTATAAATTGTATCATCCCCATGGATTTATCTTCGGGAACGGATGTTTCGCACGATCGCGCGTTGTTCCTTCACATTTGCACGTGTATATGGATTGAAGATTCGGAAAGCAGGGAATTTAATTTCGTTTCAGCCCGGGAGCCGCTTATCCAATCGAGATACATGTAATCCAGAGAGGAACGAGGTAATAACGATAAAAATAATCGTGTATGGATGCCACTACACCGGCATTCGAGTATCCGTTCAGTCACGAAGGGGACATTTCGTACGATATCGCGATGATCCGCGCCTCTCTTTGCGACGGTAAACTTTTACAATCTAGAAACGAGAACGAACAACGCAAATAAAACGTCCGGCGATCGGACGTGCTCGTTTAATCGATTCAATTTGCAATATAAACATAAGCCGCACGCTGCATTATACTTTGCGTTTACGTGTTCCAACCACCCCCGCATTCGCACCACTCTCTATGAGCAATTCATCGTGCGATACTTTGAAAAAACCTATCGCGTTCGTGTCGACTGTTCAGACAATCTTCGCGAAGGTATTGTGAAATTAAAATTCAAATTAAACGAAATAATAATAATAGAGAGAATTTCACGTTTTACGAGAAGCCTTATGCACCGTTGTTGGTTTTTAATTAAACGCGGTTGTTACTTAACTTGGGTATAGGATCACGAGGATCAAAATAAAACAAAGATCATTTTAAGAGAGGGGGTTGAAAACGTTCTATTATCGATTTTCTATAGAATAAACATTTCACGTGTGCCTTAAATTATAATACTCGAATGAAAGATATAGAAATTGAAATAAAATAGAATGTTCGGTCTCGAGCAGACCGAACGAGAGATATTTATTTAGACGCGGTCCGCTGCAATAATCCGAAACACTCGACGCGACGCAACGGTCCCCAAGTTTGGGTGTCATCGGACACCACTTCGGGATTGTCTCGAGAGCGAACCACGAGCTATCGACAAGGCAATCTTATATAAGCAACACTCTAGTTTTCCACATCGTTTTCCCATATCATTCACACCTAGTAATTTCCATAGCCTAAACATAGTTTTACCAAAGTACTCCTGCTCCTAGGACCAAAAGGCAGCACCCACTCACTAATAGAAATCACTTCATCATCCCCATCCATTTTAAGTCAACCAATAAGGTAAGACGCCGAATCGACTTTATACACGACGCGACACCGAAGAGCAGATCTCGAAAATCACTCGAACCGAAACAAAACTTTACTTTTACCTCGAACCTCATCGTTATTGTATCTGGTTAAGTTTGAAAATATACAGGGTGTCCCAGCTAACTTGACCACCTTGAATATCTTTGTTGTTTTTAAAGATACGTCAAATGTCTGAAGGACAAAGTAGAATGGTAAAATGGGGCTGATACGATACCGACAAAATTTTTTTTTCATGTAATTTTTTTTAGAGATATGGAGGTCACCTTCATTTTTTTAAATGGAATGAGATACTTTTTAATATATCAATCGATCGATATCCTTATAAAAAAGTACTAACCTATGTATGTCGAAAAGTTAGTAGTTAAGGAGATATTTCAATTGAAAAAACCCTAAAATACCATTACTCTCGTACTAGACGTTAGTGTTTACTTACTTATGTAACGTCTTACAATTAGTACGACAGTAATGGTATTTTAGAGTTATTTAAATTGAAACATCTCCTGAACTACTAACTTTTCGACATAGGTTAGTACTTTTTTATAACGAATGTCCAGCTGCATCGATTGATGTATTAAAAAATACCTCATTCCATTAAAAAAAAAATGAAGGTGACCTTCATATCTCTAAAAAAAATTACATGAAAAAAAAATTACATGAAAAAAAAATTTTGTTGGTATCTTATGAGCCCCATTTTACCATTCAACTTTGTCCTTCAGACATTTCGGTTTACGTATCGAAGAGCAGCGACACCGAAGAGCAGATCTCGAAAATCACTCGAACCGAAACAAAACTTTACTTTTACCTCGAACCTCATCGTTATTGTATCTTGTTAAGATTGAAGTTTGGATTTACGACCCCGCGAAGTTCGGTATACGGACTTGCGGTATTTCGGACACTTCATAGAACAATAATGATTTTAAGTGAGGGAGTTGATCCCCCCCCCCATTGATTCTTGTTTCTGAAAATCGAAAAATCGGCCTTTTTCTAAGGGTGGATTTATAGTGGAGCTGCGAGCATCGATGATAGCGGCGCGGTCGAAAGAAACCAACATTCGTGACAACATTTCGACACATACTAATGAAAAAATACATATGTATTTTCTTTGTTTTTCTGTTTTTTTTCACCGCACAGCTCACCTCGCTGCTCCACTATGAATCCACCCTAAGACGGAGGTGAACTGCAGAAACGAATGATCCATGTAAAATTGCATAGCGCATAAAAATCCGCTGGTTAAATGTGTCGACACCTCGAAGGAACGATGTCGCGTGTTTCCGGAACGAAACAAGGGGTAGTGAGAAGGTGTGGGACGAGGATGATCAGAAAGTGTATCCCGGCCATCGAGGAATATTTACTCTCGAGGATTAAATTGAAAACAGTCGTGCAGAGGAAAGGATAAGAGCCGACGATTATACTTCGCCCGGTGAGAGAGGATATCCTCGGCCGGACGGAGAAGGGACGAAGGGAAACGAGAAAGATAGAACGGCCGATGGGAAATAGAGAGAAAAAAATAGGAAAAAGCGAAATTGTCGCACGGCTGCAACGTTTCATCCTCAAGAATCACTCCGGAGTACCGCAGTAATCCGCAGGACTAGAAAGGCACGCGAAATTGAAAAGATTTCCGTCGATTTTCCCTCGTCCCGTTCCGCGCGGCGAACACGGGAGAATTCGAGGATTTCCAATCCTCTTCGGGATGCACGGTTTCACCTGACGAACCGGAACGATTATCGGGGAAATATATGTCGGGGAAGAGAACGGGCGAACGTTATCCTTGTATCGAATTGATGGCGGAACGATTTTCTCCGCGGGCAGATCCGCCGCGAAGATATTGCGAACGCCGCGGTTGACAATGGACAAAAATAAAATCTGTACGAAGTATTATAAAATCTTGTATTTTTAAATTTCGCAAAGGCATTTACGAAGAAAAGAACATTTCCGTCGTTTCAATTCCCTTGAGATTATCCTATAACAGTGTAGACGTGTTTATAAAAATGTAGATTTGCTCATGAAACTGCAAATTTGCATGCAAAAGCATAGATTTGCATGAAATTGCACAGTCTACCTATAAGACAAGCTTGCAATGCACATTTCTCATTTTCTCAGAAGCCTCCGGTTAATAATTAAAACTAGAATTGGAAAGCATCATTTGAAATTTCCTAACAACTACAGAATTAAGTTAACACATTCACAAATCGATGAAACCCGCCGTCCTATCCGTAAAAAAATTAATTGGTGGAGAATCGAATGGAGTGTTTGAAAAATACGAACAGTTTCCTGTCTGATTGCTATGATACTTGTCCGATTATCGGTACGAGCGCTCGACGTGGCAGAAGCTAGGGACATATTCATTGAATTAATAACGCGAGCGCGAATTAATCCGTCAAATAAATCATACAAGCCGCGAGTGAAAGACGAATCGATTATGGAATGAAAGTTTAATCGACTAATCCCTGACGATTACTCGACGTCAGTTACTTGACGAAAACGCTAATTGAGATTTTGCGATCTGATGAGAGGTTGCCATGGTCGTGTACATTTACCCAGGATCGCTCCAGATTATTTAAATATTAGAGGCAAGTCACATCAATACTTTTATAAAATAATTAGAACAAAAATAACCATTTCAGAATTTCTTCTTAAATTAAATCCGCACCGTGTCATGTCAGGCTAAATTCAATAATAGAATGATTGAATATTTGAAGAACCTGTGCAGGTGAATCTAGTGCAATTTTAGAATTGTAGTATAAATATCGTAGATGTTTCATTAAATTGAAATATTGTGCACGATAAAATTTAATTCATTTAAATCTTTTTAAATTCAAACATTTCTACATCACTGCACATCATTTTTGCTTTTGAAGTGGAAGTTGGAAGTTGCAAGGTATCGAAATTTTGAAGATTTTAATACGTTCGGTCAATGGATTGAATGGAAGAAGGTGCTTGAAAGGATTTTCAGAATATACAAAACGACTAGCAAAATGTAAAAATATTTCTATGTCCGCCATTTCCTTTTCTGACTGGGGGATGCGCGATATGGATTTCCGAGCACGGTCGCATTCTCATTTCTGCCGGTAATGGTGTCCCGCGAATTTCATCGCGCCTTTGTCGACTCGATGGCGTTATTTCCCTGGACGATCTTTGCTTCCAGACTAACTTCCATCATTTCGGGAAAGAAAGATCCAGCATCTCGTGTATACAAATCGGGTGTGATCATATCGTTGCTCTGAACATTCTACGGGAAGCTTCTACAATTTTTAATAGTCAGAAAATCGGATTTTATTCCTTCAAAACAATTGGCAACCAAAAATAAATTCCTCTGCGTGAACTACTTATTTTATTGTCGCAAATATCGATCGTTAAAAAATAATCGAGATTACTTCTGCAAAATGAATAGCAAAAATTCGAAATTATTTGCGACAAAAAAAAATTCCTCTTTGCGTGAACTACTATTTTATTGTCGCAAATATCGATCGTTAAAAAATAATCGAGACTAATTCTGACAAAATAAAAAGCACAATACCTTCAAATATCGGGAAACCGTTGAAATATTTGTTTGCAGCCCGCGCGTAACTATTCCGATTTCGTTCTTCCGATATCAGCATGCGACTGTAATTTCATTGTAAATGCTAAAGGGCTCGGTGTGTTCCATTTGCAAGCAATTATCACGCGGCCCGTTCAAAGAAAGAAATGCTGCCGTAAACGGATTAAACAGCGACAACTACGGCGCGATGGAATTCGCCGTACGGCACAAAGGGTTGAAATTTCGAAATTCAGAGAACCGCCGGCGGGGATCTATCTGTTTTGCCAAGTAATTCACGTTTCCGTGGGCCGCGGTATTTTCGCGTGCTCTCGCGTAGACGTGTCGCGGAGTTAATTTACTTGGTGGGCGAGGCGCGAGGGTAGAACACGGTGTTACGGCGGGAAAGTCAATTTTCCGGCAAGGGTGGAAAACGCGACACACGTAGCAGAGAGCTCAGGGCTCAGGAAAACTCGAGGAGGAAAATCTTCGCGAATTTACGAGGTCCCGAGGAGACAACGAAAACTTGCGCGGATCAGGGCTAGACGACTACGAACGGCAACGGCGATTATAGTCGTAGCCGGGGAGGCAACGAAAGGGAATAGATGGAGGAGGAAGATAATCCTTGGGTAATCCTAATCGACGGATTACTCCTCCGGCTGAAATCGGTCATTCAACTCTCACCGCGAGGCCCTAATGGCCGGCCACTTCCGTCGCCTGAATTTTTCAGGCGCTCGCTGTTACTGCGAAATGATTTTCTTTTTATGCTCGCCGGAAGATGCGCTGCTGCGGCCTCTACAAACGTTCCTGAAGAGGGAATAGGGTTGCAGAGGCTGTGCCGAGTTATGGATTCCCTGGTCGAGGTACACAGCTCAACCATCTCCATCGATTTTTATTCAACTTTTCAATACTCGGTAATTTCAATCCTATATTTCAGTTTTAGTATTTGGTGTTCTGAATTCTGATTTCGATTCCATTATTTGAATACACAATATTCCAACTTCAATATTTCAATAGTCAATGTTTGATTATGCAGGATTCTTCAAGTACTTGCGATTATCTGACTAAATATAATTCAAACAAAAGTTGATCAGTTTTCGATTGCCTATACATTGCAATAAAAAAAAGTTCAAGGCCACCTTCATTTTTTTAAATGGCACTTAGTATTTTTGACTTAACAGCATTATAGCCTGTATCAAAAAGAATTCAACGACCTAGTATACCATGAGCTTCGGATGAGGTATCATTTTAAAAAATGAAAGTGGCCTTGGCAATAATTAAAAAGGAAATTTTCGAACTTTTTTATTGCAATATATAGCCAATCGAAAACTCGTCCACGTTTGTTTAAAAAATTTTTTTGTCAAATTACAGTAAGGACTTAATTGAAAAATCGTGAAAAGTGTTATGTGGTACTTCAATTTTGTAACCTTTACTTTAATACTGCAATATTCTATTTTTTGATTCCACTAGTCAACTTTGACGTTTCAAAATTCAATATTTTAATATTCAGTAATCAAATTTATAATTCTACAAAACGTAGCAATACTACCAATATGATCCATAAATCTATCACAGTGTAATAGATCTCAAGTGAATAATAAAATGTTGAGAAAGGAGGGAGAGACTTACAGAAAACGTCCACGAGGTTCCGTCCTGCAAAAAGAAAAAATGATAAAATGACAAGGAGGCATTACTAATCTTGCATTCTATAAATTGTACATATTATTAATATCTCACATTATTTATATGCAATATAGATGCATGAAATTCGGAATGTAACAATTACCACGATCCCTGAAAATAATCTCGAGTGTTAGAAACACGCGGCTCGTAACCGATGAACATTTAATAGGACGTATACTTTGGCGGCGGTCTGAAAAGTTCTTCGGCTTTATCAGCGTTGATTACGTGTCCTCTTGAATCACGCAATTCTATTTCCACGAGGTGTCCCAAGTATTTTCAGTATCAGATCAGATACTCGTCAGGACGCATTCAAGGAACCCTCTTTTAATCGTTCTCGCCGAGGAAACAGGCGAAACCGTCAACCGAGTGGAAATCCAATAACAGATCCGACGACAGCGATAAATGCCAACAACGTTTCCACACCGGGGTGACAACGTGCGCGAAGAAAACGTCGGAGGAAATCGAGAAAATCGAGAACAAAAAAAAACAGACTCAAAGGCCTGTCCAACTTTTCCTTTTACAAAGCAAACCCATTCAACACGCAACAATTCGCTCTACTGACGCCGCCGGTCCATTCAAATTGTCCTTGATGCTGCGTTCCTCCAAATCACTTGCACATTCATTTATTTTTTAAATTCTTCTTCTTCTTCGATTGTATATGTGAACCTTTTCGCTCTCATAAAAAATCGTTCAGCAGCGAAATACGTTATTCACGATCACCCGACTGCAAAATATAATTTCTTTTATTCTAGCAATTTGAATAATTGAAACAGAAAAAATTTTGCACAAATCTTCTCACAGTATCATAAAAGACATCAAGCAAAGAAATAAATTATATATATATATAATGGTATAACTGCAAAATGATATTTCTCTTCAATTCTGTCGACTTAAGTCACTTTGAATTTAATTTAAAGTGTTTCGGCAACAAGTCTGACAGGGGGTTGCAAGTGAATGGGTTGCGCAGGGTGAGAAAAGCCGGCGGATCATTGACAGACACGATTACAGGGCGACGTTCGAAGGAATTCGGGATGTAAGTGTGGATGTATCGCGTCGGTGGCGGTTTTCCCTGTGAAACAACACGCGTAAAATTGGTCGGGCGAGGACGAATCGGTTTGACGTCCGTCGAAACATCCCGAAATTGGCGTGGAGAATTTGCCGCGTCCCCGGTGCCGGGGTTCATTTGCTACGTGAGAGGCGTCGAAGACGAGGAAACGATTTATTATCGACAGGATACCCGTTATTCTCCGTCTGCGGTGGAACCAGGCCGAGAGAGCGTCCGTTATCCGTCGCTCCAATTTTCCTGCCGGTTTCTCCATGTACGTGTATACGCCGCAGAAATCGATCGAAATGCAGCAGCGTTTCGATCAGCTCGACGGGAATCGCTTTATCTCTACGCCCCCGTGTTCAGCTTTTCTTTTGAGATCTACCAGAGAGAGAGAGAGAGAGAGAGAGAGAGAGAGAGGGGGGAGAGAGAGAGAGAGTACCAATATTGCCAGGGACCGGTTCAACCGGCCCGATATTGCTCCGCTGGAGAACACTTGTTCGCGATTTCGTTCGAGTGTGGAAGGTCAGGGATTTCAGGGGTCTACCTACTTCCACGACCTCGAAGAATAGAATTTTTCTTTTATACCTCGACGAGCTCGCGACCCCATGTCCTCGATACCGACTCGTCTCCAAATTGCCTCCACTTTTTTGCATTTACTGCGAGCACGGATTTCTATTGCACTTCGAACATAAACTGTGTCGTAGTTGTTTATCCCCTTGCCGTAACATTTTCTTCACAGTCAGAGTGATTAAAACGTCTTTATCCCCAAAAATGTCGGAGAAGAAGAAAGAGAAATATTTTTAGTATGACTACACTTACGTTAATGCTTAAATATTAATCTAACATTCATATTTTAGACTTTGTTAAAATCTTCATTACGAGTCTGACTCGTTAAAATACGGCAAGAGGTTAAGTACATTTTACATAATGCTGTCCGACCGAACTAGCATAACTGAACGAAATTTCCGCATACTTAAAAAATATTATTGTGCTCTCCAAACATAGAAAAACCTAATCAGGAAATTAAAAACTTCCACGTCCATTAGTTCTGCAAAATAAAATAGGACCCCAAGTGTCCGACTTTGATTTTGATAATCTTTTGTGAGACGATAGTATGTGGATCTCTAATGATGTCTGCAAAATATTAGGTGTAGTTACTCAATAGTTTTAAAGATATAAACAATTGGACTTTCACGCAACCTGCTCACACAGCAAATGGAACTTCGAAAGCTTGAAAGTTTAATTGTTTATATATATTTATATGTTGTATATATTATACTATAAGTATAATATTTATATTATATATATTTATATAATATAATTATATTATATTATAGTATAATTACTATAGTATATATTATATATATTGTATATATTTAAAACTATTGAGTAACTACACCTAATATTTTGCATACATAATTAGGGATCCATATACCATCGTCTCACAAAAAATTATCAAAATCGAAGTCGGACACTTAGGGTCCTTCCCTCGTAAGTTATAATTTTCGCCTAAGGAGCGAACAACCTAATCTGACAAAGAACCAGCTACCTTTCATCGAGCCTCTGGTAGGGGAAGCAGTCGTATAAATGATCCCGCGGCAAAAATACTCGATCAGAAAAAAGAAGAGAGGCTGCCAAAATAGTCTGATCCGCGGCAGCGTTTCAATTACGGTCGCTCAAAAGCGTTCCCTTTCGACCGTTGAACGCCCTTCGAGCATCCAGAAATTACTTCATCAATCGACCGACCGTTCGACCAAACCGCAATACGTTGAACAAACGATCGGGCACGGCCGTTTTTTCGATTCTTTTCAGGAAACCGCGGTTATATATTCCAGGCGCAGAGGGATATATGTAATTGGCTCCGCGGGCGAAACCCGATCGATCAGCGTAATGCCGAGGTGCTTTAGGGGGTTGCAGGGGTTCCCATAAGGCACTTATGGCACCGTGGACGCATGGTCGGTTCCCGTGTATCCTGCGGAATAGCGTCGTCGAAACCCCCGAAAGGAATTGATGAGACATGAACTTGAAGAACAAGGAGGTAATTGAAAAAGTTCTATGAACCTCAAAAAATATTTTCCGCGACTTACAAGATCGTGGATTTGAAGATTGGAGTCTCCTTTTTACAATGACACCATGAAATTTGATGTACGATATTTTATCACCACCCCATTGCACTTTAAATGTAAATTGTGCCATAGCTTTACATTTCTCATACACCCCTATCATGAAAAATCAACTTAAGCTAATCTTTTAGAACCCTTTTGAGAGATACTCTTTAAGGGATAGTTTCGCATTGTTCCTCGTTCGTCGCGTGTCCTGGCGCGATCGGAAAGAGGGAAAAGTCTCCGAGAGAAACCGCTCGGGCGATAAGGGGAACGAGGGGGGTGAGAAAGGGGTGGAAAATGGGGGTGGGCACGCGAGAGGACAGAAGCGGAGAAGCTCAAGTATCCTTTGGCGCGCGTTTAACCTCCCCCCGAAAAGAAATTCATAGCGAATCCACTTTTAGAGAAACGCGAGGCGCGGGAAAGGGGGGCACGGCACAAAAAGCTCGAGTATTGTTTACCCTGGCAGAAGGGGCGGGGGCGGAAGACGAAAGGGAGTCGCAGAGAATTCGACCGCGCGATAAAGGGATGACAAGGAACGAGGCTCGAGCGCCGGAACCCGACTTCTACCCCTTTTTATTCGACGAGCGAAAGGCGTGTAAACGAATGAAAATGGGAGGCCGACTCTGCTCTTCCTTAGTTGAGAACATTCAGTGATTCTTCGGTCGATATTCGATTCGGTGTTCGAAATTAATCCGATGACAGTTGATCACAAAATAACAATTTTCTACGGCTGCAAGAACTTTTTTCTAATGTTTGTACCCTTTTAAATTACACCTAAATCTTTTTTATGGCAAAGCATTTGGAATCTCGTACAAGATTATTTAGCTATACGTTATTGCTACATTTGAAGGTAAATAAATTGTATCGTGGCGGCAAGGGTGAAGAGAAAATATGTTCCGAAATTGGAAAAAATCTGTCTTGATCTCGTGGAGTGCCGCGTTCGCGTGACAGGTATTTCAAATTTCTGCTCGTGAATTGTTGAAGCCTCGTCGACCCGTGTTTTCGCGATCCATAAAATATCGCATCCGCGAGTTTTGCCGTCGCTGCAATTCCAAAACGAACGAAAGAGGAGGGCGCACGTATTCGTTTGGAATTCCTCTCGGGTTTCTCCGAGGAGATAGTTCCCGAAAAGAAACTATCGATCGGAGGGACTGGAGACCGCAAACTACGGGCTGGCAAAGTCAGTGTGTCAGCGAGCAGGAATCTCCCGGGAGACGCTACCTGGACTGTCAGCTCTTGTTACGAATTCGCGAGCCACCACCACCGCCGTGAGAAGCTACAGGTACAACACACGTTCTCGCCGATGGAGACCGATACACGGGACTGTCTAACGTGCTGGAAGCCAACAGGCTAAACTGGAAAGCGAACACGGGGGCCGACCATCGAGGTGCTGTCGGTGGTAATCGATTGCAACCTCGAAAGGAGACGTCACACAGTGGGCCGTTTCTATAAGGTAGGTGGAATCAATTCGAAAATTCTCATGTCACGAAATGGGTTAAAAACATATCGAAATCAAAATTAATGTGAATTCACACAAATTTTTTTAATTCTCTACCCCTAACCGCGCTCTATTTGTAATTAATAATGTATCATTAGCAGAGCCATGAATTTTGTTCAGCTTTTTGCAATTCTGGATCACGTCGGATTCCAGAAAAAGGGCCTCTGGTTCACGATAAATATCCAATTAAGCTGTTCTCCTGCAATCCCTCGCACTAGCGGCTCATTATACTCCTAGGAATTAGCAACCGAACTCCCTTACGGGAACTCCGGTTGCAATTGAAACACTGCTTACGGGGTTTCGTTCTGGTTTCTTTTCGCAGAGAGAGAATAATTACTTGGCCAGGTCTCATTGTAATTGAATGGAACAAACGATAGTTACTACTAACGCAATTGCAAATTCCTGTATCAAAACAAAGGACAGCATCAATTTCGTATCCCCTAGACCCGCCCACGATTAGTGGCACCTCCATTACCAAACCGACCTAAACAGCGATCACGCTATCCGTCCGGGATCTCTCACAGCGGAGATCCATAGAAATCCCGGGGCAGGTCTAGGTTAGTTCTGGCGCCTACACGGGGCCACGAGCTTCCGAGCGATCCGAAAATCATCCATCAGGGTCGCCTAGCATCGGCTAGTCGGTAACCAGTTCCCGATAGGCATCGCGGCAGTGCCAGGCACAAAAGGTAGCACAGGGGGGTGGTTTCTCGCGGGGGGTGGCACGCGAAGTCAGTCCTCGGCGCCCGTATCCTTAACGAACCGACGAAAATCGCTCGAAAACTCGACGGTGTTTCCATCGAATCAACAGTTCCGCTGGTTCGATCATCCCTCTTGCTCTTGTTCCTTGTCCTCGAGGCAAGTGAGGCGAACCAGGCGAGCAAGACGAGCAACCGGTTCTACAGGGCTGTCCTCCTCTGTCCTATCGGCTGTGCACGTTCCATAGGGTTGTCCTCTTTCATTCTGCTGGCGGGTTGTGCGCGTCCTATAGGGTTGTCCTCCTCGGTCCCGATAGCGGGTTGTCCTCCTCTGTTCCGTTGGCGGGTTGTGCGCGTGCCACACCACGCTGGCAGACCCCTGCACGCCCTGCAACCCGCCGCGGTATTGATCCACGAGCCAGCAGCCCCCATCCTACGCAGTCTATCGAGTTCCGCCCCTGCGGGAGTAGGATTGTGGCGATGGTGGAGCGCCGCTGAGCCAGGACGGCGTCGATGTTGGTGATGTCGGTGGTGTTGGCAGAGTTGGCGGCGTGGGTAGTAGTGGTGCGCAGCTGGAGGGACTCAAACCAAGAGGCCAAACTGAACCGAACCGAGCCAACCCTTACCTTGAACCGGGCCGCTTCCCCAGCGATTCGCCTCGGTCCACCTACAGACACACCACCCACGCGGCCAGAGACGCATAAAAACCGTCCTTATTGCTCCATCGACACGGTTGCCTCGCTACTGCCTCGTTCTTCTTGGCTCCCTTGCCTTGCTTGCCTCGCTAGCCACGCATCAGGCTCGCGTGCACCATGTCCCGCTGCGCTGGCTAGCTCCAGAGCACGCGTGAATACATCTCTATGCGCCTTTTTACCTGTGTCCAGCGAGACCACTATCGCCGGGTCCTCGTTATGTCCCTCTCCACCCCTGCTGCTCACTGGACACCCTCCACAGCTCCTGCTGTCTACATTACCAGCCGTTTGTACTCCGACTCGGCAATACGACCCGGCGATTCGTCGCGGGTCGCTATACCGGTCGATAGCCGCGCGCTTACCCGTTCAACTGGGGGTTCTCTTGGATGCTTACGGCCTCGATTCAATTGGCGATTCCGGGGGCTGCGATACACCCGCCGAGTCTCGCTGCGTGATCTGCCGCGAGCATTGCCCCGATGGTTATTGTTATGGTTTTTTGGAAGAGCGGTGGAAGGAACGAGGGGGATCGGTGTAGTTCGGTACGTGGGGTTCGCGATTTATGGCGGAGATATCGGGGAGTCTTGGGGTTGCGGCATGGAGAATTTGCTGGGGGTCAGTAGACTGCGGATGTTTAGGCGAAATAAGAATTGTTTGCATTAATCACCAGGAAAATTGGAGTTTGTAATTACCAGACTGCGGATCTTTATGCAAAATAAAAATTGCCTGCATCGATTGCAAGAAAGGGACATCAGATTAGATGTTATTTCTTCTCTTAATGATGTTAACAGAGGAGGAATCATACATTGATATCTTCAATTTCTAAAATTTTCTAACAATTTTGAATTTCATCTATTCAATTTTTCTATAAATGCATAAAGATCCGCAGTCTAGTAATTACTAATTACACAGAAACTTAAGCGAACATTGATTTTCTCTGTAACTAGTGAATTTCCTTTTTAACGCAACGTAGCATATTTCTAATGGATAAATAGCTCGAAACACGAATGACCCACAACAGTAAATTTCAGGAACGATCTATCTAATTTCTAATTGCGGCGGAGCACGTTATTATTAATACAGAAGCGGGGCAACATTTCAGCAATATTTCAGATGATAAAATTACACGAAACTGGCGGTATACTAATGAAAGAGCTACCGGTTCGTGTGTACCGCGATAACTCCGCTATTCGATGTAAATCTAGCATGAACAAGCTTGTAACGGATGCAACACTGTGGACAACAATATCCCGGGAACAAAGCATATTCCGTTGCGATAGAGTAACAAAGTTACCGCCGCTCTGTCTCTCTCTCTCTCTCTCTCTCTCTTGGCGTTTACATCGAACTCGAAGGGTGCACTAAACAAACCGCCAAGCGAAACAAGAATTCCTACTATTGACGAACCCAGAGTTGCATTACAATCCGTTCTCGAGGTAGGGGGGTAGTTTCATCCCTTGCACGGAACACGGAAAGTCGATTATAAAATCTCTTTGTGAGCGACATCATTCTTAATCACGTCAGATCAATTATTTCTTGCGCCTGAAAAAACGGTTCAGAGGAATATTTGATCGCTTTTTTGAGGAGAACAGGATCGCTTTGAGCGCGTCCACTATTTTTTTACTCATTCACGAGTATTACCCTGCAGCAGAAAGAATATTGTTAATAAAAGGTATATTTCGTTTGGTTTTACCGAAAATATGTTATTTCACTCTTTTTCGAATTTATGTACATCATACGTCGCATATCTTTTTAAGTGAAAGAACGCATGCATCAAAGCTGCTAAAAGTGACCTAGTTAAAATCGTAAAGCGAACAATTTGTAACACAAGATGCCTGGAGGACTGTTCAAAGCTGTATTTACCACTTCACGTTCATAATTAACGTCCCAAAAACATTCCACAATTGTTTAAATAACACGCACGCCAGCGACAAGCGTGTTTAACAATAACCAAAGCACAAACGCGCAGTCCTTCAAAGGAAATTACATTCAATTACCAACTCGTTCATAGCATCATTTTAATCAAAGTGCCGGCTCAAAGTGCCCCGCTCTAAAATTAATTAATCCCGCGGCAGTCGGAGGGCGGAAAAATATTAAAACCCAATAAAACCCTATCACACAGAATCCTGATTACCAAAATCCCCGGACGAAGTATTGGAAGCACGACAAAAAAAGCTGTCTGCCACAAAGTCGGCGATTCTCAAAAATTTGCTTTCATCCGCGAGATCCGATAAAGCGATCTTCAAATGGAACAAACGTTACAATGTATAAGCGCCTTATCCATGGTCGAAAAATTTCATGCAGAACATTGACAAAACATTTTTACAGCTGTAAATACTCGCAATGATATTCTGACGCTCTTAAAAAGACGATATTGGACCGGACGATTTGAATTTTTTAAGAACAATTTTACTAAAAAATTTCAAATTTTAAGATGTACAAGGTATATTTCTTAAATTTTCAATATACGCACACATGAGAATTCGCTAAGAAGAATTTTAGTATTTTCTCTGCAGCTCTGACCAGTTGCACTTTCTCCAAAATTTTTTTCCTGTATCAAATTAATCGTTCTAAATTTTAGGAAAGTCTTTTTAGTAGTGTCTGGGTTTGGTTAGTGCAAAAAATTTCTAGCTCCCAACCGGGTACCCGGTAGCAAGTGGAAGGGTGAACCCGAGGAAGAGGGGGATGAAAAATCGGAGTTCGAGACGCTGTAGGAGAGAAATTAATGTCCGCTCGGACGCGTCTCGGACACGGCACAGGTGACCAGAAAATCGCAGCCACGTGATTACGACTGTAGCTTCTTTTCATCGGGCCGGCTGATCCGCGTTTGGTATTAGCCGTAAGCCGCTTTGCGTGGGCGTTTGACAAAGACGAGCGTCGAGGGGCGGGCGACGTGAAGCGGGGAACGGGCGGAGAGCGAGGGTAACGCGGAAGCGAAAAAAGGGAGCACGACGAATGGAACAAGGGTGGAGGGCTGCTGAAACGACCTGTAGTAGGGTGAATGGGGATCGCACGGTCCTGGGATACCTGTGGCTCCACACGACCATCGCCGCGATGCTTTTTTCTATCCACCCCTTTTGTCCACCGCACCCTCTCCTCTTTCTCTCTCTCTCTTCACTTTTTTCATCCCTTTCTATTTCTACCCCTTTTCCGCCAGCGAATTTCCACCCCCGCGCAACTCCCGGCATCACGGAACCGTCGCCGCCAGTCGACGCGAGCATTATCGCAAATATCGACCACAGATTCGGCTACTGATAACGAGTTTTCGTCCGCATGAAACCCCAGGCCGATCGAGAGCACCGTGCTCGCTACACGATTTTTCACGGTTTCCTCGACACAAGCTTTGTCCCGTGCCCGCGATACTAAACCCGCGCGTCTGGCCGTAATGGTAATTACCAGACGCACGTCGAACCCTCAATGGCTGAACTCAGTCGACTGAAATTCTACTGCACGGCGAACACGCCCAGCGCTCGTCCCACAAATCACTCGTTTCCTCGGACCAGCCTAATTAACGCCACACTCATTTTTCCGTTTGACCCGCGGCGATTGAACGCGAGTCCCTCCATTGAAAATCATTCTCTATGCACGACTCGCTTCCGCGAAAATCGAGTTCGGTTTCTTAGAAAGATTTCGGTCCTCGGAAAGCTCTGCAGATTTTTAGTGCCGAATGAAAAATTTTAATTTCTGATACCTGAGAGGAATCCATAAACTTGATCAAGATAGACTGAATGTGCTAAGCAGCAGCTGGCAGGATTAGTTTAGCAAATGACGCGCAATGAGCATTTTGGAAATATTGTATTTGGTCAGAATCGTGAATAATATAGTAGAGATTGCTTTTCACGAGTTTTTTTTATCTTGTGGGGAATGTTTAATGTGGAAGAGGAACTATTATAGCGAAGCGTTTAGTCGAATCGAATTTTCGATGATACGGATGACCCTCGCTTAACACAGCAGTTAGGTATCAAAGTCTCTAGGGTGGAACTTCCTAACATCGTGAACCACTTATGTATGAGCGACTGGGTACAAGTTGACAGCGCTTCAACACATGCTTTCAGATCCAAGTTGATATGTTCCGTGGATAATGTTACCTGCACCCATCAAGTGAATGGATCCGTGGCTGCGACCCGACCGTAAAGCAAACCGACAGAGATTATAATTATCAAACGAATTTAATCTGCTACCTCTTTCACAACCATCCACCAGAATTTCTGCTTTAAAGCGATTTCAACCCCTTGCGCGTTTCTTTAGAAGATTAGCTGTTATTAAATAGGAAACAGATACAATAATGTATTATGCGATTTTTTTTGTTGACCAAATTTACTCTGAAGGGGTGAAATCAACCCTTGACAGTGCGGCTAGTTTTAGATTTTTTTTTCTAATTGCATAAACAATTAATAACTGTTTTACCAGACAATATTCTCCATTAACCCTTCACTGCATGACTTTTTAATTGGGACGAAAAACTTTAAGGAAGGTCAGTTTTTGTGTTGTATTTAATGGAAAAATATTTTAAAAAATTAAAACAACATTTTATCAAATGAGACAAAATCTGTAGAATAGTAAGAGACACATTCTTAGTTTACTATATACCAGATTTGTTGACTGTATCAGATATGATACATTATGCAGCGAATGGTTAAAAAGAACGTTTTCCTATCCCTAGTTTGCGAGTTATTTGCGAGGGTCGATTCCACCCCCATAAAATGAATTTTAGTAGGAAAGAAAATAGCATAACACCTCCATAAGCACTGCATATCTTCAATGTTTCATAACTTTTACATTTCCGGGTTTGAGAATTTGAAAGGGGTGGTTTTTACATTTTCTCTATCGAATAAAAAGGTATAAAGCTAACCTAGAACACCGAGCAAGTATACTAAAAAAACATGCAATATTTTCCAGTGTGTTATTAAAGTGCCCACGAGGTAAATAATGTAGAGGGTGTAGCGTGGCGGAAAGGTTGTTTTTCGAGGAGAATACCGGCTCGATCGAGCTCTTCTCTCATCCGGAAGTTAATAAGTACCGGGCAAGATAGCTCGAAGCTCGAAAACGCCAATAAAAGTCACCCCCAACCCTTCCGGACGGGGTTTTGCGTTCTCGCGTGACCCACGGAATTCAGGTACTCATTTAAGTTTCGTTTACGTTACGTGCGGGATGCAGGTTGCACCCTCTCGTTTTCCCTGCGCTTGTGCATCATGTACGCACGCGAGCCAAGATGAGCGCCGACCTTCCAGCTCGATAAATTAGTTGGCTGGATACTACCGGTCATCACGGCAGGTGCTTTTACCTAGACGGTTTGCTCTCTGCATTGGGCTCGGTCGGTTGATTGCTGCATCTGGGCTCGACCTGCGAAATCCAGCCAGGTAGAAACATATTTTTCACCTCTACGCCCCAGTTGCTCAGAGTTCGACTATGCACATTTATAGGTTTCCGACAATTCAGCGGACCTGTATCAAAATTATATTCAACCCTTCACCGACATACCCACTTCTTCATTATGGTCCTTCGAATTTTTATTTGTATTGCTAGCAAATTAATCTATTAGGTCGTTGTAGCATTAAACAACCGCAATTGTTTCTTACTGATCAAAGAATCACACGTTTCTTGATTGTATTATGGTAGACATAGAATTTTCACTCACATGCTGCATGTACAAGATTGTTATTTCTACTTTTTAGTTCTTTTTACTATCAACAAATAGTGCATTGTTAATTGCAAGTGACTGGAGCCACATAAACAGTTTATTCTTACTTTACTAATTTTAGTAAGCTGAGAAAAATTCATAGATTAGCACTGTTAAATCATTGTAATCTTTTTACTGTTTTAAATTGCACCCACTCATTCATTCAATATGTTGTTTTCCCACACATACAAAAATTGATGTTGATATCAAATATATTTAAAAGGAAATGTATATGTGTAAATTAAAATTCAAGATAGGATCGTAAGCTTCGTACCTTAAATTGACCTACAATGAACCTGTCAACTGTAATAGTATTTCTTGATCAAAACGCATTGCAACGTTTGCGTTTTAAAATCGGACATTTCATATGCAACAACCTAATAAATTAGCAATTTCATAGTAAATTAGAGACTGTAATAACTTGTAATAAGTAACTCGGAAATTAACTACACATTAAATCTCTAATTATATATGTTAGCGTAAACATTCTCGTGAAGATATTATTTTCATAAGGCAAGCATGTTCCTCGAATTCTTTCAGTCAGTGATCACGGGCGTTCCACCGTTATTTAGCTGATTAATTATGTATTCGCGGACTAAGGAGGTTATGAAGCGAGAAGCTGGCGGGTTCATTTTCAATTAAGAAGGATTCACCGAGGATTTTAATATCATTTTAATACCGTAGCAGCGGCGATCGTTCGATCCTCATAATTTTCCCCAGGGTCGCCCCGGGAACAAGGCAGATGCATTCGTCCGAGAATTTATACAGTCCTCCAGAATTTTACGAGGGTTTCTTCTTCCAATTTTCAGCGAACGAACGAGCACAGACCTCTGCGAAGTTTATCGGTGTTTATTAAAAAAAAAGAACATCGCTACGTAAAGTTCATCGTTTCGGCTTCGCTGAGAGAATCGACGATCAATCGCGCTGCCTTTAAAGTTTATGCAACGCTCCGTGTTTCTCTGCGGTCGCTTTACATTTTCCTTTGACCGCCTGCGAAACCGAATCGCAGGGAATAGTAATATCGACCATCCAATATACTTCGACATCTCTTAAATAAATCCTTTGACTCCATTCAGATCTCTCTCTCTCTCTCTCCACGCCTCTTGGTTCGCGTCCTCGCTCCGCTCTTTTTACTATCGCGTTCTTGCGCTTCACTTTAAACCGTCTTATTTACAAAACACACAAACTTACGAGATTACATTGCCAGCCCGCAGAGAACTCGCGTATGAAACTAACGAGTTCAGTCGGGACGCGCTCTCTCCGAAAGAGAAACACCGAGCGACCAAGAAAATGTCGCTTGAATAAATAGGGGTGGGTTTTGAGCAGCTCCTCGGACGAATGAAAGAGAATTTTTCAGCGTACAATTACGACGAATTGCGATCAGTGCACTCATTGCGGTTATGAAATTTTTAAATACAAGGAGACTACAGAGATTGAAGATTTTCAAATATAAGAGAACTGCAAAAACTGAAGATTTAAAAAGTTTAAGTATGCTGTGTCCACAATAACTCCAATAAATACGAGATTGTACAATTTAAGCTTGTTGGGTTCACAGAACATTCTTAGAACCTCCAATGACAGGACTAAACCCCCATAAGGGGTAGTTCAGCGGTGCAAGGGGATGAAAAGCGTGTCAGGGGTGAAATAGGGGATCCAGGACTGCGCGAATGTCAAATGCAACGAACACTATGATTCATTCCTGCCTCCACGGCTCCAATTTCTGGATCGCATAGTAGCCGAGTCACTTTACCGAGGTTTTAGCACGCGGAATAAAGAAAAGAAGTGGAGAAGTCGCGCGAACGTGGAAAATTGAGCCTGCAGCAACGACAGGCAGTAAACCAGCGGGATATCGTTCGGAGCGGAATCGTGATAGAGCTGTAAAAAAGCGAAACAGCCGTCGGGATCGAGTTTATTGGACCCGGTCGCGCGTCAGACGATCCCCGGACCTAATCGTGGGATAAGGTCGATTTTAAGTTCAGTGGGCGCGCGATTGTTCACGACAAAGGTCCATACACAGTGTACAGATTTAATTAATCTCTTGTGTAGCCTACCTGGCACCTATTTACTGCATTTCTTTCAATAATTTGTTAACGTTCCTCTAAAAATATTACAAAATTTCTCTGAATATACAGTGGGTGTACAAAGTATTCGTATACCTTTTAAAAACTAATAACCTTTTTATAATTGTACCAAACGACCTGATTTTTTATAATCAATTAGAAGCATTGGGTTACGAAATGATATGCGAAAAAGATTTTCCAAAACTTACAATTTACAAGGTTATATGCAAAATATTCGGGTCCTTAATGAAAATTTAAAATATATGTTTTGTAGATTTATGTTAGTTATATACATGCTGAAAATTTCATGGTTTCAAAAAGAAAAGATGTTTAAAAGTGTTGTTTTAAAAAGGTTTTAAAAAATCCCTTTTTTATTTTTGCATGTAACCTTGTAAATTCTAATTTTTGGGAAATCTTTCTTGCATATCGTGTCGTAAACCAATGCTTCTAATTGATTATAAAAAATCAGGTCGTTTGGTACAATTATAAAAAAGTTATTAGTTTTCAAAAAGTGTACGAATACTTTGTATATATATACACCCATAGTATTCATTCATAGTCTTAAAGTGAGGATTTGTGGAAATATGTTGAACACAAAAGGTTTTAAATAATCCTTACATTTTCCTTACAATTTCAAAATACTTGTTCTCGAAATTTAACCCCGGTTTTAGAAAATAAAATTGGTCTGAAGCTCGTTTGATCGCTACGTGTTCCTCCTATCCAGTTTTCCGTGAAACTTGCAGCGTTCTAACGAGTTCCTGCCGATATAGTTGGCCCAAGTACTTACAATTAGTAGACATAGTTGCAACGCCGGCCCATTACCCGAAACGCGCGCATGCAGCGAGACCCTAATGAAATTAAATGTAATTGGATCAGCTGCAGCCTAATTCCGATACGCTGCGAGTCAACGTATTAATTATAACCTTCCAACTAATAATTCGATATTAATTCATCGAAGGTCCCGCCGTCCTTTGTTCGAGTTCTATTCCGCGGACACGGTAACCCAGTTTCGTCGATCTTCTTTTAGAAGACTTCTAATTGAGTTCTCGTTTCGAACGAGCGGGTACGTTCGCTACACACACGCGTCTATAGTTGCTCAACTTATTCAACAAATAATGCGACACACCGTGTAAACCTCCGCTATCGAAATCGATTCTTTTTTTTAATTTGAAACTACGATGCAGGATGATCTAGCTCTCTGAAGAGAACATGTTAAACATTTCAAAACAGTTTCACGATCGAAGTGTCGTCAAGAGGAACACAAGATATATGTGATCGAGGAAATCGCGTGATCAGCGAGAGACATGCGATCATGCTCGTTGACGACCCCCAACGTCGATGATCCTTCGTAAGAGAGGCAGATGGAGTGGGACAAACAAGTAAATCACGGATAATTGATAAGGTTTTCATACGGAGTCCGTGGAATAATCGAACAGGCCGAGAAAGAGTAAAGTAATCACGAACACGCGTTGCTTTCCATTCATGCGGCTCCGTTCGGGCGATCATAAATTCCCCGTCAGCGCTCTCGGTCCGCGGATCATGTCTTGTTCGTCTGATGGTATATTAAGCCTGGATCGAACTTGCTCATAGAACAAGCCCGTGTTTCCTATAAAGAATGCAACGGCGGCATCGTTAAAACTTCATACGGGCGCAGGAAAGAAATAACGAACGCGTCTCGTGACGAAACTTTTCGTCTCGGTCCGAGATTCTATCAATAATGTAGACCCAGTACAAGTCCTCATTTCCGTCGTGACCAGAACATTCATAAGAAATGCTTCAACCGCGGGTACCTTGCGACTTTTAACCATTTTCGGAAAATACTTCTGGAAATTGCTGAAACAATCAAGTACATTATCCAATTTGTATCCATAATCTATAATGCAACTTCTACAGGTTTGCGAATGCTCACATATCGTTCAGTGATATCAGTTCGAAACTAATAAAGTCAATATTTATCATATTTTTACGAGACCGAAAAATACAGTACAGTTACTCGAATTATTATTGGGACGCTCTAAAAAAGACGATAACTTTTTTAATATTGTCCTATATGACGAACTTTTTTGGGAAGCTAGAGCAATTACTTTACTACAGGATGTGAAAAGTTTTTTTTTTTAAAGTAGCAATTTTAATTCTAGAAGTTGAAAATTATTTAAAATCACAATATTTAGAACGCAAAGAAGACCCGTTATTATTTTGAAGTGAAAATTCAATGAAGTACCCCATTTTATCAAAAATTGCACGTGATTATCTTTGTATAATGGCCACAATTGTATCTTCGGAAAGAGATAAGATGAAAAAAGAAATAGGATAAAACCAAGTATCGTAAATGAAATATTATTCTTAAATAGTTACGAATTTAATCAAGAAAGTGCTTAAAACCTACTATGCAGTTCTGATTTCCAAGATTCGAGTACTACTTGTGAAAGATCCTTTCAACATCGAAGTACTTATAAGTATCTTTTCGAAACTTGTAAGCACTCATTCCGTGGTTTGATATCAGTATGATCGTTCGATTGTATAAAATGAATACTTCTCAAACATAATCATTGAAGCATTATATTGCTTTTAAGTAGTAATCGAAACCCATGAAATGAAACTCGGTTATTGAAATTGACTCGGATTCGTGAATACATATTGAACTTGATCCCACCCCTAATAATTAGGCTACGGATCTTTATGCAAAATAAAATTTTTATACATCGATTGCAAGCTATAGGAGCTAAGTAAAGATTAATTTTCCTCATTAATAAATTTTATATGTTAAAAATAGTATATCGGCGTTGTTAAACTCTTTTTCCTGTTTAGAATTACACCCACTCACTTTTGTTATAAATGCATAACATCCTCACTCTACTAATAATGTTTAAAGATCGTTGTCAGCTTGACTTTAATTCCCGAAGAAGGTAAGTACCGCGTGATGCAGGGGCGGCGCGCGTGCCCCGGTGTTCGGGGTTCCTTTTCAATAAGCACGATCATTAAGAGGTTAATCCCTTCGTCGCCCTTATCATCCTAATTGCCAGCGCCTTGTCGTCACGCTTCATGATTTAGACACAGAACGCCATTGTCCTCCCCCGTGTATGACGTAATCGTTATCTTTTAAGAACGAAAGGGTTCAGGGTCGTGATTATGCCTGGCGGGGTGACGCTGATAGATCGTGTGTCCCAAGGGTGTAAAACACTCTCCCTCGAGAGGGGCGCGAGTGGCTTCAACGGGTGAACAAGCATGATGCTGGGATCGGGCCTAAACCGACTATCTAGATTCCCTTTAATTACACGATCCGCAGAAAAATCCGCAGTGGTTGTTACCGTGTACACGATATAACAAATGAAATCGCGGCTGTTTTCCGATGGAAAAATCTCATGAGATTTAAAAATTCAAAAAAAAAACGCACTAAAAAGTATAAAATAATTTCCATTTAATATATGTGTATACACACGAACTTAAATACAATACAATCTTTTCGGAGGCGGCGCACAAATATATGATTTAAATATAAATATATTAGTATTTCGAACAATTCAAGGATTTTCGTAATTTCCAGTGTCGAAAATTTTCAATTTTGCGCCGCCTCCGAAAAGATTGTATTGTATTTAAGTTCGTGTGTATACACATATATTAAATGGAAATTATTTTATACTTTTTAGTGCGTTTTTTTGAAGTCGGTTTAATTTTTTTTTTTAAAGTTTTTTCTTATTTCACACTTTTTTTTATCTCTGTCAGCCGTCACATTCCAAATCGTAATTTATAAATATCTGAAAGCCGCAATCGATAACGGTGACGACGTCGCGTCGTTACTGTTCCTAATGTCTAACATTCAGTAATTAATAAAGAAATGTCAAATTTTTCTTGCACGGGACCATCCCGGGAACATACTCTACAAGATGCAAAAGGTTTCGTTCCGATTGGTCCATCCATCTCGGCGTAATCGGTGAACATACATAGAAAAAAAAGCGAAAAAAAGGCACATACAGATCGAATTGAGTAACCTCCTCCTTTTTCGAACTCTGTTAAAAATCACCGTTCGCCAGATCGATCTCTGCTAATTACCGAGGCTCCGACCAAACAGGATGAACGACCGCGGTATTTACAAATAAATTCGTAATTCGATGAATATCCCTATGATTGTATTCCGCGTTTAATTTACGGCCGACCCGACGGGAAAATATCGGGGAGAGGCGAGAGATATATTCCAGTGGGGAGATAGCCCGGATCTCCGGCTCGAACCACTGCCAATAACTCCGGACAGTTTTCGTCTACGATATTATTTCACTGTATTTACGTCATCCAATTTCCTCCCGGTTCTAAACCCTGTTATACCGCTGACGATATAATGCCGGATTAATATACAAATTGCGGAGGAGGCAGGAATGCTCCTGTCACTGACAGAGCTGAGGGCGGAGGCCGCTATGGGAGGGAGAGGAGGATGCAATTGAGAAAATTGCTGGGATATCGGTTTCACCCTCGTATCACTCGGGGATGCTGGATGCGAAATGCAGGGTAACTGAGGAATCTTCCGGTCTAACGCCGGCTGACGCAGCTGCTTGCCTCCGAAATACGATAATGCCTCGTTTAATGTAAAACTGCAGGACTAGGATGTCTTTAGGAGAGTCCAGATATCGTTGGTTCGGATAATAGAAGCTCTACTGAATCGTGAATTAAACGAAGAATTAAGCACCGAATTGCGTCATGATTGGACTCATTTTAATAGGGAAAATATCACTAGTATGTTGGTAAATGTTTCATACAAAAATCAGTAAAAATAGAAAAGATTTGTCATTAGTATTCTGCATCCTTCTGAAAGCATTTCTTCTCGACACACTATCGAACGGTGCAATATGCGTTTAAATCGATTTAAAGGCACATTTGACGCTCCCATCCTATCATACCTTTTCCCGCGGATCTGTCGGCTGAGAAATTCTGCAATAAAATTCTACGTCGAAACCGTCATACCTTGCGAGTAAACGATTTTCGCTATAATTTTCAGGCAGCCGATATTACAGCTGACGCGAGCAAAATATGGTCTTGAATTTCAAAGGGTGGGTTTCTGATCTATTGGTATCCGCGTCCTGATTATATAAAAAAGAAAGTTGTTTCTTGCTTGAATATTTTTACTAGCTTGAAAATAGTGAAATGAATATTAATGAACGAGTGGATTACAGTATCGATTTTCCGATCAGCAGGTATCGTATGCTAAAGGGTGCCAGCTACTTCAAGCCACTGTACCGATTCCCCTCGAAACTACCCTCTGGTCCACTATCAGCGTTATTCCATCGGAAAAGTTCCGCAATTCGCGGAATTTATCGTTGTCCCAGCCATTCGCAGCTGACTTTCAAATTTATTAGTGTAATCGGCCACTGTAAATGGTCCCCCAAGGTGTTTCGTCTCAATTTCATTTGAATATCGATCTTCCTCGACGAAGATATCTAGGGTAACATATAATACGCGTTGCAATTCAAGCTCCGAATCTACCTCGTTTTATCCCCTCGTCCATTAACAAAATTAGTAGAGTATTTATCAGTTCCGCCCGAACAAAGATCCATCAAATCAGCTATTCAACCCTCCACGATACCTGCACGAGTGTTCGAATAAAAATTTGTACATGTAGTGCGTAAGGTTTTGCATGTTCTAATTTAATTATCTGTGACTTAAGTTGTCATTGTTTGAGCAACGATATTTTCTAGAATACTTCCCAGAATTCGGATGTCCAAAAACGTTTTCTACGTTGGGGGAAAAAGATGTATCCCGAACGGTGGGAGAGAAAATTGAAAATGATTCTGAGCAGTATAACAATTCTATGACAACAGTCTGAGTCTGAGTTTGTTTCCGGTGTGAACGACGTCGGAAGATCGGCTCGAGCGAGTTCGAAGCGAGTCGGAAGCGTCGGGGAGCCCTGGCCCAATTCCGGGCGAACAATTTGACAGCGTAATTAACTGGTCCTCGAAATATCCTGCTTGCGAATCAGTATGATGCTCGCGAAACAACGGGAATCACGGGCCGATGCGTTTGTGATTTACAAGCGAGTTAAACGGCCGATTAACGGCCGCGCGAACCGACCGCGTAGGATGATGCGTTAACAACGATGCGAAAGCGATTGGAAACGAAATTCGCGGTAGCCGGCTCCGGATTCGAACGAGCGGAATCGAAATCACGAGTCAATAAAACACCGGCGAGGATCCCCTTGGTCAAGAGCATCGAATTCATCGGCGAGGCTGCCAAAGGGAGGGTTCTCTCCTAGTGTCAGTTATTTCCGTGGGCTTCGTAGCAAGGGGTTGCACGCCGACGCTCGAATCAACCGAATTTCCACTGGACGAGGCTTAAGAAACAAAGGAACTTTCAATTAATCCTATACAATGTCATTGGCGGTCGATTAACGCTAATTACTTCTCGCCCGTTTCGCCGACAATGCGCCAGCTGCAACTCCATAGCGCTAATCGTGATTAGAGTCGACCCGAGGAAACGTAAACTTGGACCTGCAATGGCCGCTACTAACTAGGACGATTGTATATGAAACTGAAATTTTTTGAGCTGTAAGTTATGTGATTATGTCCGATGCAATAGGAAAAATATGTAGTTGTACGGAAAAATAATAACCGATTACCTTAGAATCAGGAAAAATATTCTTGTCAGGTACGTCCGGGCTCATGCTAATCGAGTGTCCCGCCCCTAAACGCCGTAAAACCCGCACAATGGGTTCGCCATCCTCTAAGATCGTCGAGCCACGTCTCAGCAGTTCGTGGAGCCCTCCGACCATGAAAATTCCTTTCCCCGTCGCTAAAGATCAATCCATAGGTCGGCATTGCGAAGAGACTCGACACGGAAAGCCGCGTTCCAGTGGAATTATCGTCGGTCGAATCGCTAATTGGATAGCCAGGAATGGCTGGAGAGGCTCTCGATTTGCGGGCTTACTTTCGGGAGGGTCGTTCAACGAGAACGCAGCCTCCAGCCCGGGGTAGGGTATGCGGAAGAGGAATGGTGCCGAAGGACAGTCGGTGGAACACGATTAAGGCCTCCCAAAACCCAATCCCCATTCACGGGAAAATATTTTCCCAGGCCCGGTCGGTAAACACGTCGACGCTCTCGTGTCAACGAAGATTGGCCCCGGCTAACTTTCGGAGGAACGGCCGAGTCCAAAGTGAATCAATGGTGGTTGATTGGCCACGTCGACGTGCCACGAGTCCCGGGCCTCGGCCAATTACACGGCCCGTCCTATAACTACAGGCCACAATGACACCCCGTGATTTCGCGAACCCCTATCTCGACAGGGTATCTGCAACCTTCACTTTTCCACTCGTCGGCTCGCCGCGCTGGACCTTCGGATCCGCGATCCTGATCGCCCAAGGTAATCTCCCTGTTTGACCAGCAAATTGCTCTTTCACCACATTTATTCCCCTTTTTTTTGTGACGGAGAAAATGTTCAAGATTTTCTTTTTCGGGAATCAAATACAAATTATTATATACTTCCATTCTACCTAAAAGCTTGTTAACAATTAATCAGTTCCTTCGACCCTCTGTAATACAAGAGTGTTCGAATAAAAAGTTTATATAAATGTTAAAGTTTGAAAGCTGATCAATAATTTCCTAAGAAGTGATTAACAGCATAATTTATTTCCAGCACAGCGACTCGTCTAAATCCAGTGTACAATTAGGGAACTTGTGATCTGTACAAGAATATAAACCCGGGATCCAGAAACAAAATAAATTAGGAGTCACGGATAACTCCAGGTGGAGATCAATATTCTTAAGAAAGAAGAAGCGCCACTTGGCATTACCAGTGCCATTTATAGCGCCCCATCGAGACGCGAATGCAATATGCATCGGCTCCGAGTTTGCACTTGTGGGATCTGACTCTCTTATGACAACAATGGCTCTCCCACCGAAGAATTCGATATAGCCGTATCTTTCATCGAATTAAAGTTCGTTGCTTTCAATGAATTTGTGAGGATTCCAGCTCGATCTTGGACTCTGCCTCGTAGGGATTCATAATTTGCTCGCGTCAGATCCCCTGACGTTTCTAAATACTCCGAGAGAATCTATATCTTTCGTTTCTTGTAATAAAATTGCGGATTATTTCAAGGGAGAGAGAGATAGACAGCGTTCTCCTGTAATTCCATAATCCGTTTTAGAAACAACAATGACGACACGGAGTTCCAGATTCCAGTACGTTCGTCACTCTCGGGGAAACTAATTTTACATACTCCGTTACCATTGTGCTTGCACACGTGCGCTTGTATATGTGCATACAGAGTGCACGGTTCCGGTGAAACTCTACCTTAACGCTCATCATCATGCGCCGCGAGGTAATAGATAGTCGCTCGTTTTGCGGTAACCCGTTAAAGTCCGCACGATAATCAAATCACTGGCCGTTGCTTTGTTTTGCATCGAATAAAATAGAAGCAACACGGTCTCGTGTCGCTGTTTAGACGAGAGAGACGCACAACAAACCGCCGGAATTGGAAACGCTGCCATTAACGGGCTGAATTCATTTTGGTCCGGCAGATTAAATCACAGTCACTTCTTCACCATACGGTACGTTCGACAGCATAATTTATATTATACAAATTTTGAGAGAAAATTTAATAAAATATCATTAAAAAAAAACTGTGTACGTCTCTCATGACCTTCAGCGGAGAAATCCGAGTCTAATCACACCACTTTGGAGAACCAGAAAGAATGAACCTCCCGGATAAACGAAGAGCATTTGTTGGGCCCTTTCCGCGAGCATAATCTCGTTTGACGACGAGCAAAGCACCGGGAAGTCTGCCGAGTCTACCGAAACTTCGGCTGCTCGTGCAACTGCGCGCCGCAAATGTTTATTACCGGCAACTATTCCGTTCCCAACCCCGTTCGCTGAACTTTCCGCGATGATTACAAAAGTTACGGTGCCGTTCTCGCTGACAGGCCGATGCTGCACACACACACACACACACACACACTGCCACAGTAGTAAGAATTGCAAAGGAGTTGTAACGTAAAACCGCGAAAAATTCTTTCGCCGTTACACAGCCTGGCCCTGCGCGCCGCGCCGGAAACCTTTCATTGCCGACAATTCAGACAATTCGTCGCTGACAGGTCGGATTTGCGACGGGCCCCGCTAATTCCTGGTTCTAACATACACTTCGATGATGTAATTGGATTTTGCCATCGGCCCTTATCGCGTTACATTCGATCTCCCGTGTGTAACTTAAACATCTTTCCTTGGGAAGCTACTAATTACCGTTTTATCATCAGTACCGGTAAAGTCTTTGTATTATCGTTGCTCGCTCGGATTTGGATATAAGTAAGTAAATAAAGTAAATAAATACAAGTAAATAAATATGGCAGAGGGATCTTCGTTGTATTAACTGCATAGAGACTCTAGAAATACAAGGAGAAGTGCTCATTGCATGCCTGCCACAGAAATTAACCTTTAAATGGTACAGTGTTTACTCAGACTGCGAAATATCAGGACCTTTCTAAAACTTCAATTTTCTCAGATATCGTTAAGTATGTAATTTCAGACTAAATAACTCAAATGTTCTAGAGATGGTGAAGAAAAGGTGTACAAAAATGTTGTTAGGGTTATGAGAGGCCTCAGTATAGCAATCGACGGTTCAAGAAGAAATGGATAACATCCATGTTGATTAAATTGCATCCTGAATATTATACACCAAGGAGAGAAAGCAGACATAGAATATTGGAATTTGTTGAAGGTATCGGAAAGTAAGGTGTCGTTGATAAGCAACGTGTTTGTAAATTCGTGTCAGTTGCACAGTCAGATAATCACTTACTGAGTCGAATCACGTTCGCGCACAGGTGATAGAGTATCCATTGGCAGCAGAGGAGCACTTGTAGCGCGGCCGGTTTCAACGGCAGCATGACGATCGTTTCGCGAAAAGCTTCTCGATCCGCCTCAAAGACGGATGACCGTGTGATCCACGCATAGAGGATCCACGCACTGAAGTGGCCCACATATTAAACAGCAGCATATCGCATCGAGGTCCGAGGCTGCATAATATGTGGGACCATCGGGCGCGAGCAAGAGGGAAAAAGGAGGAAGAGCGCTGGAACGAGGAAGAGAGCACGAGCAAAGAACCGAGACACCCGTATGCACGCACACACGCGCACCAGATTCCCCTACTCGCGCGAACGAATGAATGACGCCATTCGTTCAATTGCGACTAAGATCCGGATGTGTCGAATCTCGAGTGTTTATCGCGGCTTCGAGAAAACGCGGCAACCCCGACCCTTCTATGCACCATTTCACGTTATTTCGCTCTCGAAGATTACAGTCGGACCCTTCAGCTGCTTCGGCGAAGAGAGATAATCGAACGCTGAGGACCTTTGATCCTCGATCGGAGATTTTATGAATGCATTTCCATTGCAGATGGCCTGCACTTCCCATTTTAGAAATTTTCGAGATTCTATTAAAAATATTATCGTGGGTGGAGTGTGGGAGTACACCAACCAATCACACCCAATTGTGCTGTCACATGCTCGTGATGCTCTAGACTCCATTATCATTTTCGTGTCCCGCTTGACGCTACCGATCTCTCTGAATTTAGGCTTGTTAGCGAGAATCGAGTGTATCGTATACTTTGTTTCTGCTGCTGGCATTTAATATGATCCGAACAGAGTCGCCAGATGAGGAGAGGGCGAACGAATTAAGGGGAGAAAGTTACCCCATAAGACAACAACACGCGTGAGAAAGATCCAGAGCTATGTGATCGCTGGAGTAATGCGAATAGCGGGTCGCAGTGCTCACCATTCTCTGGTCCACTAGGAGGTGGACTAGGTCTCAATTTTTAGTTCTGGACTGTTAGGTTTCTTTTAGTGGATATGGGCCCGGTACATATTCTATATTGACGTAATCTTCGTGGGGGCTCCACGCTTTTATTTATAGTCATCTAATGTCTAAAAAAATTATTTTCTCCTTTTTAGTGCATCTTAATATAAGCGTGGTTTTTAAAAAGTTTTTTTTATATATTTTTTAAATACTTTTTAGTCTTTTTTAAATGGAACGCAAGATATAGTAATACTGGTATGAAATAGTAACATATACAAACGCAAGATAGGGAAATACGCGAGATAGAATGAGGGGATCACTCCGAGAGAAGACGTCTCTTGATGGAGTTCGAAATTGTACGAAATGGACTTGTATCAACGGAACACCACACTGACCGAGCTCCTTCGGTGCGAAATGGATCAGTGGAGTGGGGATGAGTCGGAGTGGGAACGCGTAGTGGAGTAGGGAGCGCTGGCGCGCGGAGTGGGGATCGCTGAACGCGATGACGTACTACCGAGCGTCACGCGACGAGGTGTGACGATTAATATTAAAATTTTTCTCCTAAACGCACAGTTTTTTTTAAATTTGTTTTTTAATATTGCATTGTCGTCCAGTTCTGAGCTATGTTTAAAGTTCCAAGTCTCTAGCTCATCGGGAAGTGGCTTAAAATTCGATTACAAGATTTGACGCATACAACAACAACAACAACAACTACAACTCGGTAAGCTAATATAAGCGTGGTAAAAGGAAGGAGGAAAAATTACTCTCTCTCTCGCGGGGGACACAAGTTAATCCGCGACTCTGTATCCGAATGCAACAAATTTATACGACGTACGATTGTTTTTGAAAAACCAATTCTCCCATTAACAACTATTTACGACCTGTGCAGTGCGGAAGACAGCCGCTAAATAACAATGTACCAAAGTCCATAAAAATCGTTGAACCTCCACTATCGGATTTCGATGGAGCAGCCCATAAAAATACGTATTTCCATAAAGATCCGCCGACAACGTAACGATATGAGAGACGTCGAGTGAAAAATTTCTCCTAAGTGAAAAATTATATAGACCGATACGGCGGACCAGTGCAAGAAACACGCGATTAAACATCGGGAACGGAAAAAGAACGAGAGGGAAGAGAGAAAGAAAAACGAAAGTTCCCGTAGGGCGGAGAGCAAACATCGCGTGACTTGTCGTTGTAAGTTTATGTCGTGGTTACCATTTCTCTCTACGGGAACGCACTTTATGGAGGATATTATCGTTCTAATACCCCGCAGGGCCAGCTGCCAAGGGACTTCTGGAATCCTTG
This sequence comes from Lasioglossum oenotherae, assembly GCA_028455765.1. Lineage (NCBI taxonomy): Eukaryota > Metazoa > Arthropoda > Insecta > Hymenoptera > Halictidae > Lasioglossum > Lasioglossum oenotherae. Next base: position 8,115,992 of record CM052293.1, on the reverse strand, counting down.
AGGATCTACTCTCTTTCTTTCTCGATCCTTCGGTCAAGAATAGCCACAAATTTCGCGTATTCCTCGGCCGAGACCCAAGGAGATATAGAAACCGACCCGCTATGATCGTTTTTATTCCGACCTTAATACACTCGTATTAGTGTTCTCTCGAAACAGAATCCTCTCTAGTTTATCGGCTGTTGCTACTTCGCGATCAGGATCGTCATGCTACCTCGGGAAAATCGTACCCCGTAAAAACATAAACCGGACATGATATGTGTTTCCTTGGACTGAAGTCGATTGCTGTTCACACAGTTTTCAAATTCTTTATTTCCTTCATAATTCTTCATGGTTTAATAATTGAATAGGTGTAACATTTATGTCAGACATAATCATTTTTATCAATAGTTTCACAAATATTTTCTCCAGCTGTGGCGGGACCAGAAAAAATATATATTTTGTTACGGCCAACATTAATGCGGCACAACCAAAAAAATTTTCTCATTTCATTTATGATCTTAATTTTCAGGATCCAAAATTTTTTAATTGGTAAGATCTTACTTAACATTAAACCTACCAAGCTTTAACAGTAGTCGCTACATGTTGCCTTACAAAAATAACAAGATTAAATTTCTTTGAACTTTATGCAGTTCATATTATAATATCTGCGCTGCTAAATATATTAGCGTAATCATTTACCACGAAAGCAGCTTTATAATTTCAATAATAGTGAAATAATAAAAAATTTCAATAATAGTAAAAAAAAATGTTAAGTTGCAGAAATATTTTTTTATTATTGTATTATTATTAATATTATTTATTAATATATTTTTATTAACATCACAGTTGAGAAAAGAAGCTATTCGTAAAAAATTCTGGCTTAAACGAAACGCCCACTGTTCTACAGTCTTGAATTGAAGAATATTTAATCCGATAAAAATTGGTGTAAATATGAAGAATTGGAGAATGTGAGAAAAATTCATGACTACAGTTATTAAAAAGATGAACAGCGTCAAGACGGATCCAATTTTCTCCAGCTCATATGGTTTCCGTTAGTCGTAAATAATAATCCATAAAGATTGTATGGCGCGTAGCGCAGGATAATGGAAGATATTTCGCGAAAAACTGGATGGAACAATGATATCGCATTTTACCCGGTGCGCCCATGGCTCCATAATACATGCTCAGTAATAAGAGAAAGAAAATTACGATTTAATGCGTTCGGTACGGCAGGCACGAGTACGCAATTACTATGGAAACGCGAGTTCGAAACGTGATATTACCGGAAGACATTTCATGCCACACCGTACAGGTAATACTAGCCTTGCGGTCTCACCGCGGATCTGCAGAAAAATCCTGATCCGAAGATTGATTAATCCTTGTCCGCTTTTCAGCGGACTAAAATTAGGAATTCGCGATGCGAGACACATTCTCGTTTCCAAAATGATCAAAGACAGTTCACGATTCTTAGCACATCGACTTTTACAATAACAAGAAACTTTTTGAGGTATGATTAAGCAATAATTTACAACAGCGCGAGAGAAAAATATTTTAGATTGTGCAATTCCGTTTTGTATAGTAACAGTGAAAGTTTGTGTAGAACTGCAACTTGCAGTAGACGATGCAGTTGCAGTTTTAAATTCTCCATTGCAGTTTAAATACCGGGCATTATTAACACATCTTTCCGGTTCTAAGAGCTTGAAGTCATCGATTAAACCAATAATTTTACTCGTACAGTTGTATTACAGGTCAAGCATCACACCACACAATTACATATAGAAATTGAATTAGAGTTTGCATTGGATTAAAAACTCACCGAGTTATGATCGCGTGGATCGGCAGGTGAATTGTGTATTCCAGGTGATGTCAGCGTTCACAACCGCGGAATAAGACACTGTGATACACAAATACACTGTCTGGTGACCTCTTCAGTAAACCTGGAAAGCGACAGAAAATTAGAAAATCTTCGAAAAGCAATTTCCATAAAAATAAGGATTCTATTAGTATCAATTTAATTGTACATATTTTTAAACCTGTTTCCTCGATATCAACGTTGATCTTATAATTAATAGTTAATTCAAATCGTCGATGAAAGCCGATCTCCCCTAGTACTCTGAATAATTCCCAGATGTAAAAAAAAAACATCTGATTTATAACTGACACAGAAAGTAATCGAGGCCAGGAATAAAATGGGACGAGTATTATTCGATTAGGTGATCGATGAACGATCCACGGAACCAGGTAAAAGGTGAATTGCTCCATATCGGTGTCATCCGCGTCTGTGTATATCCTTGGCTTATCAATAAATGATTTCGCCGGCTCCGTTAATCGTTACACAGTCTAGGGTCGTTGCACTAGAAACTTCAGTTCAAGAGAGAGAGAGGTGGAGAGAGAGAGAGACTCAGTTTTGTCTAGAATACTCGCCGGCTTGACCCTACTTTGCATCACGTGCCAAGCCGAGTGGGATCAGGTACCATTTATCCACTCGAACCGGTTGCGATGCTGTAATTCAAACCGTTTCGAGGGCTACCATTGTTGGCCAAGAGAGATATCAGTGTCGCTTTGACGTTAACGTAAATATGGTACTTCATGTTGTTCGGCGGGACGTTAGCAAAAATCGAGGAGAGAACAAAACCTGACCCAGACCTAATCAAATCGCAAGCACTGTGCAGGCTCGACATTTCTTGCTATCCTCAATAACAACCAGCAGAAACATGTAATATTCATTCGTTCGTAAGAAAAGAGAAATAAGTCAAGAAAAGTGACGTATGTCATAAAAAGGAGATTGCACAGGAGCCAACTAGTATAATCTAGTATACAGTGGCCCACAAAAGTGATCATACCAAACGACCTGATTTTTTATAATCAATTAGAAGCATTGGTTTACGAAATGATATGCAAAAACTGTTTTCCAAAAATTATAATTTACAAAGATGCGTGCAAAAATGGAAAAGGCATTTTTTAAAAGTTTTTTATTTAAAGGGCCCCCTTAATGAAAATATAAAATATATGTTTTTTAGATCTATGTTAGTTATACACATACTGAAAATTTCATCGAAATCGATTGAGATTGACACGAGCTACAAGCGGTTAAAAATAGTGAAAATACGAGGCAATATATAAAAAACGTCGTTTGGTGCAATTATAAAAAAAGTTATTCTGTTTTAAAGGGCGTACGAACACTTTTGTGGGCCACTGTATCTAATCTATTGTATCTAGTATATTCTAATGTACGTATGTATGTATACACATATTCACCAACTTAGAAATATAAAATAATTTGTTTTTAGTCATTTAGTTCATTAGATACTGGGTTAATTGTTGTGCACATTAGTTACAAAGTAAACCACGATTTACATATTGATTATTATACTTTTTTTAGAAATATATTTCGAGCTGTGTCACTTTTCTTATGAATAAACGATACCATCAGCCGAGATAATTTTATTCCGGAAAATTATTTGCTAATTAGAGGGCTGATATTGTCATAGGTCGACACTACTCTGATCTAACTATGATTTCATCGTTTCTCTATTTCTGTTCCGCGATAGGATACTGGAACAGGCGAAAAAATGATAGCAAAATATGGCCGGAATAGATATACTGGCTCGGCTGTTCGCAGCATCGTAATTCAAGCTGCAAGAGAGGATATCCATTGTCGGCGGAGAAAGATATCAGTGACAGTGAGTTTAGGTACTTAGTCGCGAGTCGCGTATCAAAAGGGGGAAGCCATTCGGAGGCCCTGCGATGGGTATTGTCCGTAAACGTGCCTTTTGTATTCCAATTGAACCTCGAATGGATCATCTGCGTCGCGGGAAAAGTACGTCGCATTCCGTGGATCCTTTTGTTTAATGGATACGAAGTGAAGCGGGGGGGAAAGAAAGGATCCACTCGGTGTTCCTGACGAATGCAAAATGTGTCCTGGACCTTTGAATGCCGGGATAGCAACCCTGAACGCATCGAATTGTTTGACAAAGGGTTTACCCCTAGGAAAATGCTTCTACAACATTTCGAATTCAAAGTGAATCCACGAATTTCAAAAATTGTAAGAGTACAAAATATTTTAATAATTTTAGAAGCTTAGTACAGCATTCACTGATATTAAAAATCATTGTGGATAATAAAAGAATACAAAATTTTCCCAGCTTTGAGGATCAAAAGGATTTACATCAACGAAATATAAAATGTCTTATGAAGTTCACTAAATCCTGTACGTTTCAAAATCTTGTAGAAGGAATACAAAATGTTCCGAGTTTCGTCAAAATACTCGAAGCCATCGAATGCAAGAAAAATCTGTGGCGCAACGAATGCGTTTCTTAAATGTAAAAAGAATTAGTCCGTACGCCGAACGAATACGAAATACACCGAGCTCCCAGATGTTCGCTTTGTGAACCGAATGCAAAGCATACTGAAATTTTAAATGCAATAAGGGTGCGTTTGGGTTTCAGAATGCAAGAATCGTATCAAGATAGTTTAAAATATTCAGTCGGCGGAGAGGGATATCAATGCGACAGAAGTAGAACTCGCAGAAAACCCCCAGAAACCAACGATATTAGAATCTCCAAGGGAACTTAATATGTACTCCGGTGGCCGTAGAGATGAGTCTACTCCGGTAGAACGTATAAAAATACACATGATACGAAATCTCGCGTTTTCAGGCCGCGCATTCTGACCTCTCTAAATATAATCCTCATCGATAAAGTTGAATCTCAGCCGGGCGAAATTAATTTCGACCAACAACGAGCTTTTCGAACAGAATGACACAAGCATTCTCCACCTACGGAGCCGCGGGTTATTAAAAAATTGCTCGACTCCTAGAAAGAAACGCGGCTCCGGTGTAAATTTAGACGAATATTTTCGGCCGCGTGTCTTTCCGAGGAAAACAAATGCATAAGATAATAATCCCGTTTCATGAAGAACATTAATGTCGACTTTACATAAATACAAAACTGGAGAGCAAGGAACATCGTTCAAAAGAATTTGCGCGACATATTTTACCTATAACTCCTACAGTTTCAAGTATTTTCATTTTCTATCATATTCTTTACGACAATTTCCACACAAAGATCTTTCGGAACAATGTAATTCAGATTGTTCGATAGCTGGGGGTACAACCAAAAAGAAAATCATGATTCTGCATAAAAAGATAAGTCAAGAAAGTGGAATAAATTTTTTTCATACGAGGCTTTGTTTTCGGGAGAATTCACCGAGTTCGCGTGCTGTTAGCATTTCTAAGTAGAATCAGTAGGTCATGCACAGACGCGTCAGACGATTCCTATTCCATAGCGCGCGAATTTTCAAACTCAATTTCCTGGAGAACAAAACCTCCTGTGAAACATTTCTGATCTACATTTCCGACTTATTTTTTAATATAGAATCGTCTCCTTTTGTGCCAGTAGTTTTATAGGAGGGTGGAATATGATTGCCAGGCGACGGAAGGAATGGGCTCCGGTTCGTTACAACGCGTGTGATAATAAAGTGCGATAACGGCGTGGCGCGAACGTGTGTTTAGGAATCAGGATCGGGGAATGAACGAAGTGAGAAATTAAGCATTACAGGAAATGGGGTCCACCGACGCGCAGCACGCTCTCTCGCGATAATAAAATTAGCCGGTTCATAACCGTTCGATGCTACCTTATCTTTAACGCGTAACCTTCCCTTTGTGTTTCCCGTTGCAACGACGATATGGGTTGTGCTCACGTAACGCGCACACTTTTGCGGCCCGTAATGCACCTTTTTTTGTCACGGCACACGAGCGTAGATTAGATTTAACCTCCTCGTTGTCTTTTCCTTGGAACGAGGTCGCCGAGGAAAACTGCGCGTCGCTCGTTTGCAAACAAACACGAAACAATTTAGACACTTCTTCAACGTTCCTAACAAAATCCTTCGTTATTCGAAACCACAACGGAGAATTAATGCGGCATTTACTGCGCTCGTCGTCAGCATTTGCTCCCAAGAATATTATCACAACGTTTAAATAAATGAAACTCTGCCGGAAAGGTAGCCCTCCGAATATTTTAATTTTATTTATTCTTGAACTAGAAGTCGTTTGAACATATTTTATCTAACCGGAATCTAGAATACCTCACCGGAAGCCTATGAATAGATCCTTATGCAAGTTCCTATTTTTATAGATCGTTTTAGAAGAATCAAATTATTCCGACGGCTGGAAGATTCCTCGTGACAAAATCAAGAAATTCATGAATGAATTATGAATTTAATATTTATAAATGAAGTACCTCTATGAAGAAATGGCTGAATGAAATTCTATAAATAAACTCTTGTTTGAAAATACGCTTAGCAAGAAAACAAGCCTGAACGTTGTGTTAATATTTGTTTTTTTTTTTGTGTTCTTTCCAGCAAGATGCGGAGCTGGATTCTTTCAGTCTCGATTATACATCGGCGCTAAAATCGGCTAGAAAAGACGAGCGTGGTTTTCGTGAGTCTGGCAATTTTCTACTGATAATAGGGTGCCGTTGATATTAGGGTGCACCGAGGCTCGGAAAATGTTGCTTGTCTGCCCCGCGCGGCATAAAGCGTGTACCCATTCGTTCTATTTCGAGGATATTGATCGGCTTTCATGCCATATGAGAATATAAGGTTTCGAGGGAAAGTTAAATCGTTGCCTTACGCTCGACCTTAATATCTTTAACCATGATCACTATAAACTTTCTCAGGAATCTGCGTCCTCATCTCTCGCCTGCTCGTCCCGTTCCCGTGTGCAACCAGACGGGCTAGCTCTCTAGTCGTGACTATAACGCTCTCCTTCTTAGTAAACATTTACCACGGAATCGTGACGTTTCTATTAGGCTAGCGGCATCGGCAGACCGCGGGGCCTTTGCGCATAAGTTGCATGTGCAGATCCCTATTGGTATTCCTAACAGCGGCTAGGTTTTCACTTCACCGTCGATAGAAAACTTTCGGACCGACAAATCGAATCCCTTCTTGGTTTGTAATTAACTTTTATGTGTTTGTACCCTCTAATTGTGCAATTATTCCACTGCGAATGTTATTGCAATTTCTGCAGACTTACTCGAAAAAGGTGGAATGTATATCACTCCAATTAAGAAATAGTAGACGCCAAACGAATGATGTATTACAAATATGCGGACCGTGGAAACAAAATTTGCAAAAATATACTTTTCATAATTAAACAACGATCTGTCGGTTTTAATTACTTTCACTTCGAATATTAAATTTTCATCACCCCAGCATTCGTTTCATTTAATTCGTTAGCAGAGTTAATTATCCAAATCTTTTCTCATATGTCCTGATTATATTTTTCATTATGTCTGATTATTTGCGTAACATCGACAATGTTCGTCGCGAAATTTGATTATTTAATCAATCCTTATGATTCAATTTAACGCGTTACCATTGACATCGCGCTGCTCGACAGTGGTTATTGTAGCCACCCTAACCTCTCGCGCCAAGTGTCAATAGTGCTTGTACTAACAGAATAGTCCATTACTACTTAAAGTGCGACTGTACGGATGCGTGAATGATAATAGAGACGGACAACGAAAATCAATAATATTTTAGGACGAAATTGTACGGTGCAATTTTTGCATTGACGACAAAAAAAAAGGTCTATTCAATGGCAATACCTCCGATCCTGCGGACCTAATAATACAAATGGCGCCCATAGTGTCTCGTTATAGATTCTATCACTGACATTTTCGAAAATACCACCTTGTCAATTACAATGTAACGTTCAATCGTTGATAATGGGTTTGCAGCTGAATAGTACACATTTTTTTAATTCAACACATACACACATACAACGTTCTCCAACATACATTCAATGCACATTCAACATAGACTCGACGTGCAACTCCTAACAAGGAAACAACTCCTAAAATTGGGGGGTTAAACTTACAATTTTCTAAAACATTTCTAATTTGACAGATAGATTATCTAAGAAATCAATTTGTTTTGAAAACTTAATCAAGTTTTCAGAATTTCTAGTCCTCTCTGCCAATGAACATTATACCACGTTGAAAAAGAAATACCGAATCAATTTCTACAAGTAAAAATTAGCAGTCGTCTTAATCGCAGCCTTCGTCCACGCCGAATTGGGTTATCGGTAGAACACAATAGACCCCCGGAAGACCGTGCCGCGAGCCACATCATGTCATTCAAACAGTTTGTAAATAGATAGAAGCGTAACTCTAGGAGCGACCTTCGACAGTGCAGCTGAATCCGAAAAATCAATTGAATATTTACCTTGTGGTGGTCCGCTGTTGGAAGATTCTCGGCGCACACCTGTTTAAATCCCCGTTACGTTTAATTATCCGTTTTTGCGCAACACGAACGCGCCTACACTGTCGATTCTACTTTTAGGGGGATCCCCTGTGTCAAGGGGACTGTTTCCACGGGGGGCACCAAAAGGGGGCACAGCGGATCCTCCGCTTTATTTACGAACTCCTACGACACTGTTGATCGCGGCGCGAAATCGGTCGCGATTCGAAACGCGCCACTTCGACATCGCACACGTTTTCACCGCTGAACGCCGCGGGGATGAAAAACAATCAGCTCTTGGAACAACAGTGCAGGTGGGGAAATAGAGACAGGGGAAAAGAGGGGAGAGACAGATAGAGAGAAAGAGAGAGAAAGAACGAGGACAGAGGAGATGAACAACGACGATTCCAGAATTAATCCGAACGGCTCGCGACACTGACGGTTCGAGGTCGTCACGACGACTGGCGGATCCGTCGGCAGAGTGCGACACGACAGCCCTCGGCCGGGCCAACGCATGCGCACCACCAGCGTCGTGCCCAACCCTGTTTTCCCCGAAACCTCCCTTAAAATGCGATCACACTTTCCGCTTGACGTTTATCAAAGTGCATCGAATATTTTACATTTCTCCTTGGTTTTACTACAGAACTAAACAACGACCATGCTTTGTGTTACACCAGGGACGTTAAGACTGCGAATACCTACTGCGGGAAATATTTATTCAACGCTCTGTGTAATTAGCAATTCGCCGCGGCTTCGCCATATTCGGTGCACGGGCACGCAAGAATCAAGAGATACTTTATACGTCACGTTCCCTAAGCTGTTTTCTTCACTTTACTGACCAAATGACGAATTCTATATTGTTTGAGTTACATCTATTGTTTAGCGGAACAAGTGATTTGTTTTATGTCACCCCCATTTTGGAAATAATTCTGATATATATCAACTCTTCTTTTTTTAGAAATTTCTTTGGACATGTGCTCTGCTAAAGACAGCAAATAATGCAAATGGCGAAAATTAAACAGTAATAGTCATCCACTATTCAGTATTTCGTCGGATTAAAATTGAAAAATTATCGAACTGAATATTTGTATTTTATATTTACTCCAAAAAATTGGAAACAACATCGAAATCTTCAGATGGTCCAGTTTTCGCGCTGTCGCCGGGTAAACAATGAGAAATTCATCCCGATATCCGCGTTTCATCTCTTCCTCATTTTCCCGTCGGTTTCGAATTCGTCCACGGGAAGAAATTATCAAAATGTCACCGTGTTACACTCGCAACGAAAATCGACTGAAATGTCAGAGTGATCTAATTATTGAGGGAACTTCAATGGGTGGTATGTGAAACGTACACAATACTGTTTGTTTGTTAGTCGATCCCTCAAGCCTCTTGGGGACAATAGACTTCGAAATGTCAGAACATTGTGGCAGAATGCCCGCTGTTCGAGAAATTCGCATGTAATACTACACGAATAAAAAGCTTTCGATCGTAACAACGTTCGACAGATCTTGTAAAATATAATTATTCCGCGCGAGAGAAAAATTTATAATATACTTATTCGTTGCGTGGAAAATGTTTAAAGGTATCAAGGTAGAACGGGATTCTATTGAAAAGGGGGAATTCCATCCGCGGGCGAGGGCTCGTGCACGAAACTTCTAACAAAGGGCCCAAGTAATCCCTAAACAGCTCTAAAATAGCAATTTCTATTCCTGACAGTTTTCGGTCGTCGTTCGTCCCCCATTTTCAAAGAGAAAAATCTCTATACGTGGAGATATTACAGCGTTATACACGTATACCGTATTTTAATACGAGATTCATAAATGTACATCGTTCATAGCCAAAGAGAAAGCACGAAATTCAGTGTTCGAGCTTACCAGGCTTCAATTACGACGCTGTCCACTTTAACATAAATTCTACCCCCTTTTCATACTCGCGACCGGTGTCAAGCAATTTACAGTTGCATATATCGGCGTGGCATTCATTCGTAGAGCATGGTACATTGCGATGCAATAACAGAAGGGTCCTCCATCGTGGCAAGCAAACGCGACCTGATTACTCGATGAATAGAATTTCAGATACGGCCGATAGCTCTTAGGAGCACAATAATTTGTATCTCACGATGCTACAATAACCGTGTGAGTGAACACGGTATCTATTTAAATTCCAATTGCCTTTATACGAGCGACCGTAAAGCCGCGCGGAAATAATATTACTTTTCATGCATGTCGCAGACGTCGCGAATCCCGATCGAGTCCTTCGCTGATTCAGATCGTGAAATTTGTAAAAAGAAAATAAACCGAATATTTTAAAAATATTTTTGCGAATAATTCGACGGACTCCTAAATTTTATTCGGAATTTATGAATAGAAATAACAAAATCGGGATTGCTGCAAAAAAAAACCACTTTATTCGCCTAAAAATATGTCATTCAGCTCGAGTTTCGGGAACTTCGCTCTTTGTTCGATCCACTTCGCTACTTTAAGGAGCCTCTCCTCGTGGAAAGGGGGAGCCATAAGTTGCAGGCACAAAGGTAGACCACTTTTAGAAAGTTTAATTGGCACATTGACTGCCGGTATTCCCGCCATATTAGCGGGCTGAGTACAATAATCTTGAATCAAACACTGGGTCTGATTATCCAATGAAATAAATTCGTCGTAATTCGGTGCCTCTGTTAAAGTGGTGGGGGTAAGTAAGAGATCTACATTATTATTCCATGCTGCGTCAAAATCGTTGGCGATAAGTCTCCTGATTTTCATTGCTTTTACATAATAGTCCTGATAGTTCTGTTCCAACAGAAAGTAATTTCCGACTAGGATACGCTCTCTCACTACTCTGCCGAAACCCTCTGTTCTCGTTTTTCTATAAAGTTCTTGCATGGATTCCCATTCATCTGCTCTGTGGCCATACTCCATGCCATCGTAACAAGCTAAATTGCTGGCAACATCACAACGATTCAAGACTGAATAACAAGCTATAGAGTAGCTTGTATGTGGCATTGATACCACAGAAACAGATGCTCCGGCTTCCTTCAAGTACTGAGCTACTTCATCCCAGCATTCTTGAACTTCAGGACTTATATTTTTGACCTTGTATTCTTTTGGTATACCAATTCTAAGGTTACTGATGTCTATTGAATCTGGTAAATTCAGCGGTACATATTCGTTTCGACTACAGGTTGAATCTGCTTCGTCTGGACCAGCTATAGCGTTTAAAATCAGTACAGCATCGTCAACATTTCTTGCTAGAATACCAGGTACATCCATAGAATTTACAAGGGGAATAAGTCCATATCGAGATAGCAAACCGTAAGTGGATTTCAGTCCAACAACACCACAGTAGGATGCTGGATTTCTAGTTGAACCACCCGTATCAGAACCTAATGCAGCATAACAGCTTCCAGTGGCAACAGCTACGGCGGAGCCACCACTACTTCCACCTATAATTTTTACAGCGTTTACAAAGAATACAGGAAAGAAAATTAATAAACTATACCTGCTATGTGCCATGAATTCTGATCACTACTTTGTTCTGTACACTTTTCTTGAGAAACACTGTTACGATAATACTTTGTTGATATATCTGAATTCCACAAGTTTTTAGTTGCCCCATAATATGAATCAATGGTTCCCGAACCCATAGCAAATTCGTCAAGATTGGTCTTGCCTATTAAGACTGCCCCAGAATCTTTCAAACGTTGATACACAGTTGCGTTGTATACAGGAACAAAATTTGAAAGCATCTTTGAGGCACATGTTGTTGCATGACCACTTGTGCAATAATTGTCTTTAACTGCAATTGGAATTCCATCCAGCCCGCCCAACAACCCATTTTTGCCCTGTCTAACATCTGATTCTTGTGCTTCTTTACTTGCTGTTTCACTAGTAACAGTGATGTAAGCGTTTAACGGTTTAATAAGCTCTGTCAACTTGACAGTGGCTTTCGTAATGTCCGAAGGACGCAGATCACCAACATTTATCTTCTGGCTAATCTCTTTTATTGGCGCAGAAAGTAATTTATTCATTTTTCGGTCGATAACGCTAAAAGAAATACTACGTCGTCCTAACTTTACGCGAAATATAACCTCAATTGGTATCTGTATAAATCTTGGAATATAATGGGCACTTACCGTGAAATACAGTCTTCCAACTTCAATCTAAACACTAGATTACAATAAACACAATCTAAACAATTAGAAAATCATAATTAAAAGCAGTAGATTATTATTTTTATTAGTCTGTCTATAATGTTTGCCGTCTTTTCCGTAAGACAGAATGCAAATTCCGGTAAGAATCATTTGCAGCGTTTAAATTTTGTAGAGCGCAATGCCACACAGTGGCAGAACGCTCAAGTTTGTAGTCAAAAGTGCTCGCTGGATACACAGACTTAATAATACAGCGACATCTGACTCGAGAAAACTAAAACTTTGATTTTTTAGAATTATTTAAAAAACGATGTTCCTTTTTAGAAATATCAAAAAAAGGATTATCATCGGACACCCTAGGAAACCCTGTAAAATGTTCTTATACAGAAAGTGACAATGACAACACAAACTCCGCAATAATTTTACCATCCTCCCGTTCTTTTACTTCATTTTGATCGTTTGTTAATTTTATTTTGATCACAACCTTTTTTAAAAATCAAGGGAATATAGTCATTTTTTGGAAGTAGATAGTTGCCGTCTCTGATATTCATTCTCCCAGAGGTCTCCCACTGTTAGAAGCGCACGGTTATCTATGTATGCTATAACTAACGCCACACGATTTCGCGTTGTATTGAAGAGGCGTTTCGAAGGAGTGAGTCACTTTCGAGTTTGATAATCGTTCAAAACAATTGTGACTCGATAGACAATCGGTGGAAATTGTTGTAAACAGAAGAGGAACGTCAGTCAGTATAATTTTATAAACTCGAACACGCTTTTCTAACTTAAGAAAATGCCAGATACGTCAAGTATATCGCACTACCCATTGAAGGTAAATATTATCGAAATTATTCTATTATGTTTTTCCAATTCTTTGACGCGATATTTTCCGCTGGATAAAAGTGACTTTCTTCGCAATTCCAAATGCCGTTCATTGCATGTTAACTACTCGTTATCCTCTTTATTTAACATTCGTGTTGCTTTTCCCCTGCACTTCCGCTCGCAGGTATTTAAATGAGATTAATTCGTAGAACAGATGTCTTGTAATCTTCCATAATTATATTTCGAAACGACATTTCATGCGACACTTTCAGTGCTGTATACATTTACGTTTGAAATAAAATACACTTATGTAAGGGTGGATGGCAATGAAACAATACCATAACTTGCTTGACGAGTTTCTCATATCATTGCGGCGGTTCACGTAATACTGCAATTTTCGCGAAATCAGACCACCATATACTGACCTGATATTTTAAGACCATTCTTTACGATCCTATCGGATTTTTTTCAGGTGATATTTGCAATACATTTAGTGCTAGTAACATGGTAAGAATAAATTTTATATTTTAATACATGTCAATTACAAAGTATTTCATAATCGAGTTATAGTTTAGATTATCGACTCTCTGTTAAGTAGATTAAACAAATGATTTTTAGGAGTGTTCAGGGATACTGGTGTCCAAGATCAGTAATGTTTTACAATTTTCTCTTCTTTATTTGTATATTATGGGCTATCCATCATATCGAGTCAGACGAACCGCTGCAATTCGTAAGCTAGTAAACTACATATACAGTTTCTTATGTACTGTTTTATCCATGTGCGCATAATCGAATTGATTGTTTTAGGCGCTATTCATAAATGTACTTTCCATATTTTTTGATGTAATAACGTTAGCAATTTATTTTCCAACAACATGTAAGTCAGATTTTTAATGGATTCATGACTAACATATACCGTATGGTATTATATTGTTTTGATTAACCTCCTTACACAGAAGATGTGTCTATCTGATCACACAAACTTGTAGATGCATCAGAGAAGTTTAGCGCAGGGATTATGATTATAAATCTAATCGTGCGTGCCTTCACGAGCATATCACTTCTGAGAATAGGCCAAGCGAGAGGCGGATGTTTAGCAACAATGTTCTCGCAGAGTCCAGCAATGGGTCAGTAATAGATTGGACAGAGATCTGTGTTTTGTAGGCCTGCGTTGCTTCTTCAAACTTTTGCTTTAAGTAGGTGCATGAGATGTTTTTAAGTTTCTGTAGAATATATTTTACTTTACTCTTATTGCATCTGCAATTGTTGTCTTTATATTGTCTCAAACTTAGCTTATTATTCCTGTAAGCAATATTTCTGCTATTTCTGTAATGTGAGCGTTGTATTGTTGTCTTACATATATGATTTAGATAACAGAAGTGCACGTCTATAATCTTCATTTTATTATTTTAGGTTTAGGACGACAGGAGTATGAGGACATATCTCACCCGATCCCACACAATTCGGACTTTGCCGGAGTATAAGAGCACGACATGAAATTTAAAAGAAATTTATGTCAAAACCGATATCAAGCTCTCTGTTTTATTTGTGTTAGCAATAAGATACGTAAGCACGCGTAATTGGGCGATACTCAGATCTATTTTCTACAACAAAAATTCCATGGATTGAAAGCCTTTCGAACAATAGTCATACTCTTTGCAAAAGGCAAACCGAATAGAGGTGATTACACAGAGACATTGCCTCCTTTCAGTAATGCAGCAATAACGTATTTACACATCGAAACGTGTGGCCTGCCATACCAATCATTGGTATCAGCTTATACATTAACAATGACAGAAGATCGTAACACAATACTACACGAAGAAATGTATTATTGAACCACACTAATAGATTTTATCTTAGTTATATATTTCGTACGTTAAATTAACGAAAATTTATTATTGAAGATATATTGTTGTTTGTATTTGTAACTTGTGAATAAAACTACTCACAACAATCGGTTTGCAGACTGCGTGAATTTATGTTGTCATCGGATTCGATATTCGCCGTATATTTACCTATTAATTATATAAACCGGAATACGATAAGTGAATAGTTTGATAGACAATGTTGTAGATTGTTGATTTTTCTACGAAATTAATTCCTATTTGCTTCTCCTTTGTAACCGAAACGTGAGAAACATTTTGTTCAACAAAAATAACTACTTTAATGCAAAATAGATATTTGCTAGTGTGGTGGACATCTTTGTTCATGACGGAAACACTAAATTTAAAGTTTTGCTGTTGTAAATATTATTGTATATGCGAGTAATTAAAAGTTATGCCCCTTAGGAGGAAGTGCGTTTGAATTTGCCGCGTACGAGCGGCGGCGCAAGTGACGGAGGCTAGATGGCGGCAGCGGCGATCTATAAGAAGCGCGTCGGTGAGGCGGCTTGGTTCAGTAGTGTGCGTGACCGTTCTGGGAGGAGGGTGGCTCCGCGCGCGGCCGCACCGCGAAACCGTGCCCACTCTGCTCAACCACGGACGTCCACTCGTTTTCTCGTCTCGTGAAAACATGGCGGCCAGCGACGACGAGCCGATGCATCTCTACGAGGTCTTTCAGAACTGTTTCAATAAGATCGCCAACAAGCAGCCCGGTGAGTGTCGTCAGCCACGAAACAGTCCCTTTCCCGAGCCACGACAACCGGAATCCCAGTGCTGTGCGTGCGCACCGTGTGAGAAAAATACACGGCCAGTCTCTTGTGTGTCTTTGGTGATCACTTGGCTACGATCAAGCATCGCGGGTTTAATATAGCGAACGCGTCGCTCTGGTGTGCTAACCTCTGTGGACAGATATCTCCCGCGAGGTTGAATGAATCGTCTGGGTGTAGTGGTGCGGTCGATCGAGCCCTCGATCGTCTCGAGGATCGCGCCGGACGAGAATCTCTCGGCCGACTCCGCTCTGCGTTCTGTGTTTTGGTTTGCTTGTCAGTGCTTTGGACAGTGCTGCCCCGTCGTAGTGAACTAACCCCCGGGGAGAGATCTGTTCATCCTCGTGTTCTACCTTGCCCCTTTACGTCGTTTCGCCCCTGGGTACAGTGAATTTTATCCACGTTACCACGGGGACACGGAAAAATGTAATCATAACCTAACCTATACACGGATTACACACACCAGAGACACGGACACGCTATTCTCTCTCAGCACGGTGCTGTCATGTGCAACAGCGTCACTGTTGTGACATGTCCCCGCGATATGTCGTGACGACTGTGGCCCGCCCGAGAAAAAGACTTTTCAAGGTTACTAGAGAGATTCTTCGCGAATACGCGTGCACGACTGCCTTCAGTTTTATGAATGCCAGCAGAAAAGAGGCGCGTTAGTTGAAAGTTTGCCCACGGACTGGGCGTGCTCCGCGATCGCTCGTTCGTTCGTTCGCTCGCTCCTCGTACCACGTGTCTCTCCGGCGACGCCGCTGGAAGAAAGAGAGCAATCGTTAGAGGTTAATCGTTCGAACGTAATGCCACGGGACCATAAATCCGAGTCTTTTTCTCGGCGGACCGAGTCCGGGGGATATCGAGGGGAAGGGACTGTCGTGCGTATTTTTTCCTTTTATTTTTCTTCTTTTCCATACACCTGCCCGATCCGGAGCGAGAGAGAACCTCGCTTCTCCATGGAGACAAAGAGAGAGACCGAGCGAAACGGCTCTCCACGATGCGCCGTAACTGCTGCGTGTTGTAAACAGAACTGGCTACGCTCTCGAGCAAAAATGTTTCGAATACTATCCTAATTTGTATGTTACATATTGCAGCGACATCATTTTCATTTCTGTAACTCGAAGCATCGAATTATTTTTGTACATTCCAATGTGAAGAAGAAAGCTACTTTTAGGTCAAGCACGAATATTAGTACCAAAGTGAGTACGTATGTAGCTGCTAATCATTTTAATCAAATCCGCAGTCTATGCATCACAAAAACTTTTAAATTTATGATCATAGTTTCGTATAACATAGACTATTTTTATTATCGAGGATAGTATTTCATCAAGTACTGGTTCATAGTTTATGCCGCGAAGTGGTTCTCATTTATTTCGTTGGTCTGTCCATGCACGCGTCTCTCTCTTTCTTTTTCTAAGAGATTATCGGTGCCTGTACACGCGCTTACCACCGTCGAAATGTTTCTTATCTGTTTAAAAAAAAACCAATCTTATCGGACTGACATTGTCCAGCTTTGATTTTTCGCCGATAACGATAAAAAACATGGTAGTGCTCTGCTCGTAGCGAACTACAAGATCGTTCGAAATGTTTATGTATACAATATCAGGCAGCGTCGGGAAGAAGACACATAATCGAACGGTTCGCGTGACGAACAGGATTCCGAGATCGTACTTGGTCAACCCCAGCTGTTTGTTTAGCTTGAGAGATGCTGTTTAGAAAACGGCAGAGGTGCTCAACTCAGGCCGAACGCCATCTTGGCGAGTTTCGAATTTTCGCGGGCCCTCGTCGCTCGAACCTCGGCTTTGAATTGTTCGCGCGGGAAATTCAAACGGCAGTTTATCTCCGGAAGTTTATTCCTATAGTAACTTGTACAATAATTAGTATAAAATGTTTCTTACACCCACGATAATGTAGTATAATGGACAGGCTAGTTGCAGAAATTATTTTCGGTGAATTGTGTGCTTTGTTCGCAATTTAATTTAATGTAATTTACTAATAATATTTTCTAAAGATCTTGTCTAATATCAATAATTATATATATATAAATACAACTAATTAAATTTAATATTTTGATGTGGTTAAGAGGTGAGAAATTGTGTCCGGAATGATTATTTGGGCCTGAAAAATAGCGGGACTAGACCGTCGTAATATAAATGTAAAATTTGTCCCCGATGGAATGGAATTCCAGTTCCGGGAAATCGTAAGACTTGTTACAATTCGACTAAATTGTATCGCATGATAAACCGTGTCGTAAATTAACAACGGAAGTGGGACTTCCACGTGCGAAATGTTTGATAGATTAATTGCACGGGAACGAGCCGCAATTTTATTATACGATGCACGCGCGCCGCTCGTGTTTAATCGGAGATTAGATACATACATGCACGCACACAGACGGGCCGATTCGTTGTCGTCGGGTTTTACGCGGTGTTTTCGAGTGTCGGATCAACGGCGATTTCGAAAATATATATGTCCGCTTGTTTTGGGATCGATTTCTCGTCTTACTCATTTATATTCCGATGTTTGAGCGGCGCGCGGTGTCGGGTTCGTTAAGCGTCAATTGTTCTGGCGTGCCGGTCGTCAATTGCCAACAATCCGGTTAATTCTTCGCTCGTTTTGCCCGGTTAATTTTCAACGATTGCTACTTCGAGTGGAAACATTGTGTATGATACTGGGTGTCCTGCGAACTCGCAAACCACTAGAACCGCGAGAAACATGATCACGAGAAAAAATACAAATTTTATACACCGCTTGTAAAAAGTCATGACACATGATAAATAATAAGACGATGATTCATTTACAGAAGCATCCGTTATACTTCAAATTTTCAGTGAAACCATTGCTCGATTAATTTGAAATAATTGTTTAGTTTTGATAGTCGGCGTGCTCCAATAGGTGTGGGGATAGACACACTCCAAAATAGAAAGTTTAACACACCTGCAACTCGGGGATATTAAAGAGCAAACATGTTAAGAGATAAAACTAATACCGGTATCTTCTTCGCTACGTTGGTATCTTCCGGATGCAATCAAACTCCTTAATTCTTATTGACTCCGAGGCTTACGTATGCATTATTTCGTTCCATTTGCTTGAAATTAAGCTCTCGACTCACGCTCCGTAATTTATCATTCTTTCTCCTTGTGACAATTCTGATTTATGCTTTCTTGTAATTACGCGTCGTTTTATTTCTCCTGGGCATTGCGGTGCTCAAGTAAGAAAAACAAATGTCGCTTGTCTCCTGTTTTCGATTTTAAGAAAAAATATTCTCGGACAGAATCGAAGGGTTAACACCGGAACGATTATAGTTCGAGAGGATCGAACGATTTGGAAAGGGTCAGGGCTCGGTCCAAGTGCAAGGGTATCTAAAAATACGATCGAATCACGGCCGTGACGCTCCAGAAATATTTTCTTCTCATCAGGAGCGACCCGTTCGCGGCTCCAGCGTCCTCCGTATCGGGTCGAACGCGTTTCCTTTCGATCGAACTTTCGATTCCGTCGCCGGCAAAATGATCGGGAGTGGCGTGTAGCGCGGCGAAAACAGGAGCGCGGATCTCGACGTCCGATCCGATCTAAAATTATCAGCCAGTGACTCACGAGTAAATCTACCTGAAGCGGAGTTTGTTTCAGGAAACGATAAAACGTTGAACGGCGTGCGTAATCACGCGCGCGCGCGCGATCGCGCGACAACCTAAGGGTAAATAATTCGCATTAATTATCCATCGTCGATCGAAATTGCACGGAGCGAGCTAAAGAGAATGGAAAAAGATTCATTGATCGATGCAGAATGTCCCTTTAAAAAATTGCATCGAACACGCGCGCCCTTTTACTAGACATCCGTTCAATTTTTCTAACATGGAAATTTTGCTTCCATGCGAGTGTGTTGTGCTCGAATGCCTAAGGTTTAGATTTCTTTAGGTAAACGACAGCGATGAGTAAGCTCGGCTGGCAAGCAATTCGTAGAGATTACCTTCTCGATCCGATCTGACCCCAGAAACGCCATTTCTGAAACTCTCTCGTTCCCCGGAGCGAGAGTTTCAGCGAACAACCATAAACGAGCTCCAGACACAACATTCGTGACTTAGCTCCGTTTCTTTCTTTCTCCCACGATTCTCTTATCCCATAAGTCGGTCTTTGTCCTTCTCTCTTTCTCTCCCCTCTCTTTGACTTGTCTCTTTTTATTCTCTTCCCCTCTTGGATTCTCTTTCTCTCTCTTTCTCACTCTTCTTTCATCTTTCTTGTACTTTCTCTGGCTCTGTCTCGCTTTCCGGAGAATTATCGAGGGAGTGTCACCGTGATGCACCTGCCTCTTGCTCTCTCTCTCGTTCTCTCCTCTTTTTTCCTCACTCCCACTATATCCTTCTTTTCCTGCCGCCCTCTCCTTCACTCTTTCTCACTCTCTCTCCCTCGTTCTTACTTTCGGCTCGTCCCACTCCTTTGGCCGCACACGCGCCTCGCACACGACTTCGGAATCGCCATGGTTCGCGTATGGAAATTCGTTTTGCCAGTCTCGACTGATAGATGGGACCGGGTTTGTTACACGGGGGATGAAGTTTCTTCGAAATGATGCCTCGTGTCGATGCGCGGTTCTCCCGCGATTTGTACAGCATTCAATAACACTGCTACGCGAAGATTATATTCTTCAATGTATTCTACAAGGGTAATAAAAATAGCTACATGGAGCATGACCGTTTCACTTGTGATGGAGTGTCCAGCGAATACACTAGAAGCATCGATTTCATAATCACGATTTAATAGTTGTTTACATTGCTATCTCGCAGAGGTATGATTCATCGTTGTTGATGAGCCTGTAATTTTATTTCAATACGTTTTAGATAACAATCATAGCTTCTCTCGACTGTTCCAAATAGGTCAGTATTTGGTACTACCTATGGAAATATAAACTTCAACCCAAAGCACCGACAACAAAGATCCAAAACGACTTCGAAACGACTCTGCAACCCACAACTTCTTCGAGAAGCGCCTGAAAAGTTGATCAATTGATTAGCAAGTGGTTTTAGAGCCGCATAGATCTGTTCGATTGTTTGCACCGCGTCTCCCGGAAGCAGTGTTCGAGAGAACTCCCTGGGTAAACGGTTTCCCGTGGGCAGCGTCGGCGACTTTTCGGTTCTCTCCTTAGGAAAGGCCAAGTCCAAAGTGCGTGGCACACGCACGTCGACGCACACTCGCGAGGGATGAGCATAATCTACATTTACAGGAGGGGCCCGATGAGCATCTGCTTCTGCACCCCTCTCGGCCTCGACCCCTCATCCCCCTTGCGCCCTAGCCCCGAATCCCTTTCTCCTCTGACGAGCATCATCCTCCCACCGTGCACGCGTTCTCCCAATCATGATCGTTCCCTCCTCGTCACTGCAACACGAACGCCTCGGCTTCAGACCGGCTGTCTCTCTTCATCTCTCCATTACTGTCTTCTCTCTCTCCCTTTTTCTACCGTGGCGGATCGGGAAACGCACGCGTTGCAACGCGTTGCACTGTTCGGTGTCGCGATAGGGGTCACGCGCGGCGATGATCGCCGCCTCGTGTTATCTTCCCGTAGCCTTTATTATTCGCCGTATCGGCCGGCGAAAAATTCGTAATCGTTTCTCGGTCGAGTTTTCAATTCACCGCGATTTTTTCGATCGGAATCGTCCGCCTGGCTATTGCGTCGCGGGAACACAGCGAGCACACACGCGATCCCCTTTTTGCGATTCCGTCAGAGAGCATTGTCGGCGATGGTGGGCACCGTCGATTTCTTGCCTCCGGAGTCCCACCAGCAAAAATCCACCCGATAAAATGGTTAATGAGCAGGCTACCGAGCGGCAGCGTTCGATTTTGCGGTGGATTATGGAACACGCGTCCCCGCTCGTTCTCTTTTTCTTTTTATCTCGCTCTCTCTTCCTCACTCTCGCTCTCCTTCTCTTTCTCATTCGCTTTGTCTCTCGCTCCTCGGCGCGGAGTGGGACGACGCTTGATACGGAGTTGTAATTTTTTGCCCGGAGCCGCGTGTTCTCCGCAGTAAATCTTGTTGCGAGTCTGTGCTTACTTTTGTGGGGCGTTGTAGAGAGTTAAACGCTTTCAGGAGCGGCCTTCGGTGATGTTTTACTCAATACCGAATCGGCTCGACTGGGTAAGAACTGTGGACACAGTCTGGACGAAATTGGTCGTCTTGGAGGGCGAATCAATCTCTTGCGAGTTAATTGTCGGCGTAACCGATTGGCAAAATAACAACGACGGTAATCGCAAAAGTCGAAATCTAGTATCCCCGTCAAATTCAAAAATATTACCCAGCAAAATTTAGTCACAGAAAATTGCTTCAACAGTCCAATCTTATTTCCCCAACAACATTAGCCCTTTCATCGCAAATCGTGATGTCTCAAGACTCATCCGTGTTTCATCTAGAAGTAAAAACTCGTCTGACGAATTCGGCTCGCCCGCGAATTTCCGTGTGTAGGTTCGCTTTGCGAACTCTAGATCCAGTTGGTCGTCGAGCAAGGGCTGAAAGGGGGCGGTAGGGGGTGGGGGGAAGTTCGCGAAACGGGCTAGCGCACGCTGCGACTCGAATTCCTGACTAATGCAAGTCCCTCGTTACCGAACGCGGCCCGCCATTCGCCTCGCTCCCGTTATGGTCGATATGAATTTGCCACACCGTGAAACACCGTCGTCGCCGTCGTTGTCGTCGTCGTCGTCGTCGTCGTCCTGAAACTCTCCTCTCCGGTTCCTTCCCCTCTCCGTTCTGTATCCCGACCATCGGTCTTCGTTTCTCTTTATCCTCATGCTCTCCGAAGCGTTGTCTCCGGCGTCTTCCTCTTCGCGTACTCTCTCCGTGTCTCTTTCCATCGCGGGTTCGAACTGGTCCCCGGTAAATTCGCGATGCTCCGCGGGGAAGAGCAAAAGTCCATTAGCCGGCGCGAGAACTGGGTTACTGAAAGGAGCTTGGACCGATAAAAAAGATTCTCGATGATTCTGCATCCGCCGCGATCATCCGAGCGGGCGACGCGATTTCAAGCTCCAGAAGCAACCTCCAGTCTACAGGATGATTCAGACTGGTACGGGGATTGGGCATTTTTTGGTTAGAGTAGGAGACGTGTTGGATCATCCTCATTTCGCGTGATGTCTCATTCCGTGATGAATCTCAAACGGATGTTTCGCGTTTCGGAGTCGAACATGCCAAGTCGTCTTTCCAGTCTACAGAATGTTCCATATTTGTACGGAGATCTAGGGATTTCTGGGTTGAATTGGCGAACGTGCTGCTGGACGTTGTGTGATGTGGAACAAAGAGTTTACATTATAATAAGTTGCTTTATTTCAGCCTTACAGCTAAGAAACGCGACTTGGTTTACAATAACCTATCTTATTTCACACATTCGATCCATACCTTTCTCTCATTTATTTCTATGTCGCACACATTCCTACCCTGTCCTACTCTTTTAGTGTCCTAATTAACACTAACCCACTTACTTCCTTACTTATTGCCTCCCTCCCCATTCCCTATTCCCTAACTTTTTCATTTTTGGTTTATTCTCTTTGATTTATTTGTGCACTACTGTTCTCTTTTTTTTCTCAACTTCTCCAACCAAAGAGTTTACATTATTAGAGTCTGAAATCTGAGAAATGATCAAGTGATCGCATCGAGTATTTTTACGATGCTTTCCTCTGTTTCTTGTATCAAATTCGGATGTCCGATTGTTCTTTTGTACAGTGTACTGTTATGTCTGTTCGGTTGGGTTTCCTGTGTAGAATTTGAGGAAGCGTGCCTTATATTTTTACGGAAAATGTCCGTCGCACGGGAAGTAGGGTGCGGTATCAGGGGTTACAAGTATTCCCTGCTCAAGAATGTCTTCCCGTCCTCCGGAAAGACGAGCATCCATCGTCCTAGAGAGTCTCTTAGCAGTCTGACTGAAAGCACCACCCTACTAGGTACCATATCCTGGTATCCCCTTGCTCCATTGGCGCAGGCATCGCTGTTCTCAACTTCCCTTCTCCATACTCGATGCAAACTTTTACTGTCGACTTTGATCTCCTCCATAATTCAATCGTTCATTCGTTCTTCTTTCAGTAGTCAAAAGCCGTCAGCTCTTCAGTATATTTATACCGTTACGACACAAACGATTATTAGTCTGTACAAAAAGGGAGCCAAATAGAAATGTCATTCTCCCTTGAATTATTCTAATCAGCTTGAACTTGCACATCGGTATTTTTAGATTCTTTTAATCTCTGTTTACAGCATTAAATTGCACTTGCTCATTTTCGTTATAGATCCATTAAAAACGACAATAATATCATAAGATCAATCGTCTGAAAGGACATGAAAACATTCTGGAACATTCCTGAAAATCCTCAAAAAACCTGGTTCCATTAATTAGCTGTTAAGCGACCGTGCGCCGTTGCGCCCTAAACGCAGGAACCACCTGCAACGATTGGAGCGTGTATCCACCAGCGAGTACAATTTCTCGTGGTCTCCGAAAATAAATCTCCCTTTCCAAAAGGATCGAAAGAAACCCGTCTCGAGGCTGCGGTGGTCGGTGCCGGTTCACAGAGACGAAAAGGTCGATCGCGGCCCGATAAGAACCGGCCAGGAAGAGTGATCGCCACCTGTACGAGAGCAACAAGCACCAGCGAATCCGCCAGAAAGCTGTTTCGGTGCACACATGCATGTACACAGGCGCGTGCATTCACGGTGGTGCGCGAAGCGCACGCAAAGTGCAAGAGAGCGCGCTCCGCTGCTGGTGGGTCTGGTGTGTTTGTGCCGACCTGCACCACGTTTGTAATAGACATCTGGCCAGATTTCGTGAACTGTCTGGGCCCACGTGTACACACGGTGTAACACAACCGAATAAGCCTGTGTGTATAAGAGAGACACGCGTACGGTCGCTCGCTCGCGCGCATACACCGGGTCTCTCGACAAATGTGCATTCGGCTCTCCTGGCGCCAGCCGAAAAGGGGGCTCTGATTTTTTGGCAGGTGCCACTGTCCTCGGTCAGCGTCACCTTCCGACGTTCAATGGCCCGCAAACCGAGCAAAAGGAATCTCCGAGGAATCTTGATTCTAATTGGACCCAGAGATCCCCCGGGTCACCGCCGATCGTCGAACTTCTGCCCTGTAATTTCGCTCTGACATAGATCCTCCGGCTTCTAGACTCTCGATCCTCCGCCGACGGCCCTCTATACTTTGCCGACGATCCGGCGAGTGGATTTTTACCCGAGTTTTTGGGA
Source organism: Lasioglossum oenotherae (assembly GCA_028455765.1). NCBI lineage: Eukaryota > Metazoa > Arthropoda > Insecta > Hymenoptera > Halictidae > Lasioglossum > Lasioglossum oenotherae. The sequence goes on along the minus strand of CM052293.1, from coordinate 8,090,950 downwards.
AAATTGCCATGGCCGCTGCTTTTTGTGGTCTGGGCCGAGATTGAAAGTGTCTGCGGTGCTTTTAGTTTTCAGAGTGCTGATCCTTGAAGTGGATCCATTTACCAATAGACTGCAGATCTTTGCTGTTATCATGGTAAAATGTTTGTTTATCGGCACATATGTGGCACGTATTGTTCCACAGACGAGCACAAAAATTCCCTGGGACGTATGTGTGTCGACAAGGTCGAAGGGGTTAATCCGCATATCACTGATCCAGAAAGCGATCAGAAAAGTTTCTCAGTGAGCCCGTTCCAATTTTCGTGGAAACGAGGAGCTCGCCGCGTGAGAACGCGTGCGGCTGGAACGTGGAGGTGAAAATGGCGGCTGGCTCTCACCTGTTGAACGCATCCCCGAGGCGATCAGCAAGATTCTCTTCTCCTCCACATATCTTGGCTCTGCCAAGGTGGTCCTCCTGATTCGGCGATGTGGTTCGTGTGAACCTGTGAATGAAAACGCGCGTTAACTCCGTGCAAAAGCGACCAGACAGAGGTAGAGAGCGAGAGGAAGAGAGAGAGAGAGAGAGAACGAGAGGTGAGGAGACGGAAGGCGGGAAACCGGAGCACGTGTACGCCACGTGCCACCGACAAGGCACGAGCTAGCGAGCGTGCGCTCGCGCGCACTCGTACCCGTACTCATTTGTACCCGTGCTCGTACCCGTGCACACCTTTGCGACCGTTTTTTCCCGAAGCGATTTTACGCGGCGCTCTCGCCCGTTTTCACCGGTCCCCAGAATCATCGTGGACCTGTTCGCCTTTACCCGGGCCCGATCCGCACGAATTTCTTGGGCCCCGATTGCAACACAACGATTTCTTCTGCGTCTGCGTTCCCATCGGCTAATTAAGGAAATACGGTTCATTCTGCGATACTTGATCGGGCCGTACTGATTTACCTGGCTGAAATTGTTCGACCGAACTCGTCAAGTGTCTGTCATTTATTCGTATTTTCAATCTGGAAAATATTTTAATCAACGATGAAAGTAAATGAATAGAACTTGTCATATATAAAGAAAATATTGATATCAAACATGCGAAAAAATTGCCCAATATATTTTTGTTATAAATGTCTAAAATCCCCTCGCCAGAAACCAGGTTAACATTATAGTCACCATTAACTATCTTTAACTTGCCCAAGTAAATATTGGAAATATTTTCCGAAGTCTTCGTTTCGCGAATTAATACCTATTACATACCAAGAATTTATCTTTGTTTACTGTCTCCGCTTGAAAACCAGTAAAAACCACCAAGCCGAACCCATACGATCCGCAGCGGAGTTAGCAGTAGCCCTGGTCGATACACCTAAATTTCGAGAGTCTCCCCGGTCTCTCCTCTTCGAGCGAGTTGGACAGCGTCCAAAGGAGACGAGCGAGGGAAGATACCCGGGACAGATAATCCATTTCAAGAACATTCCGGATCGTTCTCCGCAATCAGTCGAGCATTCGTCCGCTTTTCGATTGGTCCTCCGGGTCTCCGTGGCAAGAATTCGTCACGTTAGCCTCGTGGAATCGATAGAGTCCTCACACTAAACCACGGTCAAGCGGCTTGGCCTTTTAATTCTATAATTATTAAAACCCTAAAAAAGTTATTGTGTGAAATGGTTGGCTTAATTACATCATCTAAGTTGTAATAAAATCGTACAAGATCTAAATGAATTCTTTTTTTGTGTTAATTCTACCTCTACGTATACAGGGACGTACCTCTCTCAAACCGCAAATTAGAGCGGAGGTACAACCTGTTAATTGACTGTTGTATGTACCAATAACCATTTTAGTAAGTTTCTTCAAAATTCTCAGACAGAATCGCCATACTTTCAAGTCTGAAGATGACCATGTCGGGGTTAATCCGCGAGTCACGTTGAGAGCCACTGGATCCACCGCAGTCTGCGCCACTGTTCTCCGATGGGCCCCTTCTAGGGTAACACGAAGGGGGGCACTGACAGCGACAGCTGCCGCTGCTGTTGCCGTGCCCCCCTCTCCCCTTACCGCGTCCCTTCAGCGTCGACTCCGGTCCCTTTTGCCGAGCTGTAGCCCTCTCGGTCCCGCGGGGCCCCTTGGCACCACGACGTCCCCACCATCGGGCCCCATGGTCGCGTGGCAGTCAGCCTTCTCCTCCACAAAATACACCTTCGCCGTACCGTTTACTCCCAAACGCCGCAACGGACGATCCTCTCCCTTTCCTCCCTTCTCTCTTCGGTCTTTTTGCCTCTCCGTCTTCCTCTTCCACTCTCTTTCATCCAGCTCTCTCCGTCTCCTTCTCCCTCCGTCTCGTTCTCCTCGTCTCTCGGCAACGCATAAGCCAGCGGCGCTGCTCTCGCTGAATTTTTCAGCTCTCCTCTCTACGTGGGCTAGGTCGATTTGACTGGTTTGTTGGCACACACAAGTCCCGGGCCAGACCGGTGTTCTTTTCACCGGGGAATTTTTATGTGCCTCTCTTGCTACCTTTCCGTTCCAGAAAGTAACGGTTCCGGGATGTTTGCTCCTCTCTTTTGCACCAGCCTCCGAACGAACGTGTCCTGGCGCTGTCCCCGCGGCGCTCGATCTGGGCATCATCCTGGCTTCAGCTGCACCGTATCGGTAGAAATTTGTGGCTGACCGGGTCCGAGGGACACGTTCAAGCTCGATCGCTAGCTCGGATTCCTTGAATTTCTGCGAGACTGAGGTCTCAGGCCGGCCTACAGTCTCCTAGCTATAAATTGCCTCCTAACAACGAGTCCTTGGCAGAGCGAAGTCGTGTTGCAACAAAGACACTCTTTTACTGAGTGTTTGGATGATCGTTTTGTTCGAGTTACCGCGAGAAAGAAGCTGTTGTTCGACCTGTCGCTTCTCCGAGTTACAGAAGTCTTAACTCGGCCAGTCTTGACTTAACCAGTTTCGCTGGGAAAATTTGTTCGACTTGTTTTCCTCAGTTTGGGTATTCAATCGTCTTAGGAAAATTCGCCAAGCAAATTTCCGACACCGATTGGACCATCAGAGTTCCCTGAATTCCTGAAGAAGATTCTAGAGAATTTACAATTCCCAAGCCGCGAAAGTCTCCCAACAAAGACTATCTAGCAGCCAAAGATAGAGGAGTCAGAACAAAGCCTCTTCTAGCGCAGCCTGGAACTTCCCGAAGTAATCATAAATGGTTCGATCAGTCTTATTTCCGTCTGCCAGTTTGGAATACCGAGAATAGTCTCCATCGGCTCTGTATACCGCGTGGAAGAATCCTACGGACAACGTGTCCTTTTGTTGGGGACTATACTCATCGGATGTGTTTGCCACGACAAATGTCCTTGCGGTCAGCATAACGTATGGCCGAAGGATTCCAGCGCGCAGAAATAACCTTTTAAAAAGACTATTCGCAACGAAAGGGTCCGCTACATATAGACGGGACCCGTCCAATAAAGACTATCAGGACGGTTTCTACACACGGGAATACCGTTCTGGTCGGGTTCTACACGGCCCGGTGGAGGTTTTACATGCACGGGGACGCGCGCACGCTTGTAGACGAAGACATCCAGTAAAAACTGAACACAGGACACTAAGGAAACCTCAAGACCAGAGATAAGTCGGTCCGGGAAGAAGTAAAGAAGTCGCGTGGCGACTTCGTTCCTCTCTGACGGCGACCGTGGTCGTGGGACTCACGGATCCGATACACATATAATGCCCTGCGGTTTCGGGCCCCGGCGAACCCTGCCAGTGTCCGACAAGGTGGGATATTATATCTGGAAGTGTACTGTACACGCTCTTCCGATTATTCTCAGTCCGTTGGTTCCACTGTGTCCTGGCGAGGGCAAGCTTTCGAGGCCCTGGAGATGGCCCGATACTCCTGTATAACGGGTGGCCGAAGATTTTCGGTATCACCATTATTTTCATTCAAATCTCTTGATTTTCTCAATATTCTTGGCAACCAGAACCATTTTATGAGGAACGAGAGGGGGAAACATTTTTACATGTTCAGGGTGTTTCATTTTTTGAGGAATAAATAGACGTCGTTGCGGTGAATTCGATATAAACTCGGATACTATCTTCAACAATTCAAATACACAGTAGCTGAAGCAACAGTGTCGTAACCACGAAGTATACCTTCTTCATTAGCTGTCCAGGTGTCTAAACCTTCAATCTATATACAGGTTGATTCAGAATGACTACCTCATCCTCCATAAAGTAACAAAATAATTCGAGCAAAACTCGCACAATAAATAAAATGAAATTCTCCAACCCGAGTGGCACAAGAATGGTTAGGATATTAAAATTTTGCAGAAACGTATCGAATTGGCGAAGTCGATTCGAGAAATATCGACCGCGGAGCGAGTCGGTGCACGTAAGGGCACGGTTGAGCACCATTGGCTACCTGAGTTCTTTCCACATTTTTTTTCGTCTTTCTCCTGGCCCTCTATTCTTCCTCCCTCGGTGTATAGGTGTGCGTCTCCCCTCTACCGTTGGGGTCGAGGGCCCCAGGGGTGGCAAACCCGCCCCGTCCCCCTTCCTTTCGCTATTCTCTGTCGGGCTGTGAGTTTCGTTTGTCCTCTTTCCCCGTTCATCGTTTCTCTGTCTGGTTCTCTCTCGGTCTTACCTGCGCGCACGGTACACCCTTTTGGGTCGCGTGGCACCGTGCACCGGCACGACGGTACACACGCGAATTCTCCCATAGAAAATGGCTCGTTGGGGTGCGTGGGCCTTGCACGCCGGCGGTCCACGTATCGGGTGTCCCGCAAAAATATCGGAGCACCGTCCGGAAAAAAGTTGTCGGCAGGAAAACCGATATCTTTCGAGCAGACACGTTTTGTACCCGTTTAATTGTTCGCGGGCCCTCCGGGACAACGGAATACGTCCTTCTTACCATTTTTCTGGACGATTTCGCAGCTGAACGAGGACCTCTCTCTCTCTCTTTGCTTCTCTCCACGCACCTCTTTCCAGAACACTGTTTTCGTCAAACAAGTCTCATTCGTTCGGATAATCAAGGCTCCATTATATCCCGTGTCAAACGAGCAAACGCGATCCGAATTGTATCGTGCTTGGCATCGTTTCAATCTGAAAAATGTCGGATGTAAAAGTTTCATTAAAAAATCATTATCAACAAATGTGTTCTTGCACCAGTGGTCTTGCAAAATTATTTCTCTCTGTGTGTGTGTACCTGTTTCGCGAAGATGTCCGACGTTTCCAAGCGTTCCGCGGCGATCGTGAAAGGTCGACTATTAAGATTTATTATTGCGCGGCGTAAAAAATAATCCTCCGGCGGAGATAATCGAATTAAGCCTTTCCAGGCAGGTGTTCCATTATTTCTTTCGCCGTTTTACAGGGCTGCCTTGCCTTTGTCGCGGCTCGTTCCACGGATTTTTCGTCTTCGCCCCGTTCGTTTATGTTCGAGGCTCGATTTAATCGTTCTCTCGGCAGGTGGTGATGCGTCGCGTTAGGAACTCGATCCTCGGTCAGATAGCCCGACGAATTATTAGCTTGTCGCGGATTAATTGTATTTTTTACGGCCCCGGATCCAGTGGCGTTCCGTTCCTTTTATAACTACATGCAGATTACCGCGCGTCTTTGTTTGTTTTTGTTTTATCCCGTGCCTCTTCGGAAAATGAGAATCCGCAGCGATCGGATGCTGCGTGTCCCCTCCTACGGGCTCGTTAATGCTCCTCTGTAACGGCTCATGAACAGGGGGATAATTATATTTCCTTATTATCTTATTTATATCATATATTATTATGTCAAATTCATTTTGTATGATTTTTGGGGGGTGGTAATAACGTTCATAAAATTGCGGCGGCCCTTTAAGGTGACAAATTTGTGACTCATTCTTTCGTAATATGGTCGGTTATGGTTATGTCGGTGTTATCGGAGCGGAGAGTGTAGCAACGTCAGAATTTTTTATCCCGAATCTTTGTAACTCGATCGAAATTCGGCAAATTCGGCGCGCATATGGGAACGCGACGGATCGGTCCGTCTAAATTTCACGAACTCCTGCAAGGTACCCACGCGGATCAGGCGTGCGATCATTTTTCGAAAAAGGGGGAAAAATCCTCCGGGGACGAACTGGACACACAGGAATCCTGGGTCAAGCTACAGGCGAGCGGTCATCCAATCCCGGTCCTGCATTAAGGACGTTCGACCGAGCGTGTGATCCTGTATTTTAACACCCGAATTTTCAACATGCAGACTCTCGGCTTCGCATACTGCAACCATGCATTTCTCGCGTCTCTCGCAGACTTTGGCTTTCTTACCCGGAACCTTGGCCCTCGGGCAATATTACAGTAACATTTTACGCTTTCACAATTCACTTTCGATTTTAACTTCTCTTATAAAGCCTATTTTAGTATTATTCAAGTTTCAGTGTTTGTATAATATTTACATTTCAGTATTCCAGAAAATGTTAGAGAATCTTACTTACCAGACAGTGTCAATGAAGAGTATTAAACAATAACACAGTCGAGGCTGCATTACAGAAAATTCCAGTATGATCACGAGCATCCTGCAAACAAATCAAATTAGCTTGAACCTTCAGTTTCGAAGAAGTCGTTAAAGGGCTATCCAAAAAGATAAATTACATCGTAAACCGACCAGTTAAGGGCTGAACATTCTCGGGCCGCGAAGGGTCGAATGCGAAACGGATCCGCAGCGGCATTCCTGTTCCCTTTTAGGAGAAAAATTCCGGTCAGAAAGGGTTAATGGTGGATCTCGCGGGTGAAGGGTTGGGGGGGTTGATACGATAAGTCAGCCACTCGGCGGGCGCGGGGGTGGCGAACGACGAGAGCACACGGGGAACTCTTTCGGTCGGTGAATTTTTTTTTGCGCGCTCTGGGACCGCGAAATGCAGATAGGTCGTGGCAGTTTTCCGTCCTCCTCCCTCCGTCCATTTTGTTTTTTATGCCCGGCCTCTTGTTTTTCAACGGTTCGCGTTCCACGCGCTTTTTTACGAGATCGTCAACGCTGAAAGTGTCTGGCGTTCTCGCTGCGCGTAATATTCCACGATATTTTCCCTCCTCTTCCCTCCGCCCCCACCTCCTCCCCACTCTTCGTCCCTACCCTCGTCTCCCACCCCCGCATTCCTTTTTTCCGCGTCGCCGCGGCGAATCCGCGGAACGGTGTCGGCACGGTTTAATCGATTCGCGGAATCCCCTTTCCGGCGATTGATTTCGCGAATCCCGGCGCTTTCCAAAATTCATTGAGAATAATAACGATGCGTGGTGATGCTCTCCCATTTTTCTGTTTTTTTTTTTTTTTTACCGACGCGTCCACTGCCACGCCGCTTCACCCACATACGGATGATGAAACTCTCCTATCTTTCGGGGGGGAAAAAATACTTGATCGGTTCGGGTATCGAACGGAAGTTGAGGGGGTGGTTGTGAACTGTGGTGGGGGTGATCTTCGAAAGGAGATTATTTTTGTATTCGCCTGAATGGCACTTTGGGACGATTAATTTGGTAAAACGATGTGACCATGCAGATTTTATGGGATTTTTAAGTTATTTTTATCCCTTTGCACTGTTTTAGCAAGGAAAATTAAGCTTTGTAAGCCTACTAAAAATTTTGATACAGTATTGAGTTAACTGGAAGATTCTCGATAGCGGCGGGGTGTTTTCTATGTACTTCCACCTGGGGAATCGGTGAATATGGGTCGAGAAAGAGGGTATAATCGAGCACCAGCGTCGAATTACGCGATACAGCCGGCCGCTGGCCGCCACGATACCATCTACACGGATTTCGGGCAGGCATAAATTCGGCATTACAGCTCGCGGAACGCGCGCGACACAACCTCGAAAACCGCGCGGCTCGGCGCGCGCTGCGAACGGCGATTTTCACCGCGCGAGACACGACCGCGATTTCGTGGTCAGCCCCGGTACGGCGTCGTATATCAGCGCGACACCATCGAATTAGAATTACCTGAAATTATAGCACCCTTTCTGCGGTCCTGTTGCCTTGTACGAACCGAAAGTAGCATCGATTTGTTTAGCACGGATGAACAAACCGAACAGACTGTCCTACAAATGCTCGCTGAATTTGATCAGTCGTCCAGTTAAGAGCCTCAAAATCTCCATCAATTAGCGCTCGGAATGTCAACCCTTAAATGAGTGGTCCTTCAATTCTTTGACCCTTCAATACAATTTTTGTGGTTCTTCATGGTCTACATATTTTCTGAAACAAAATCTTAAAAGAAACTCCGCTACTGAAGCTATGATTTAGCTGTCAGCAATTCTTTCTTCAGCACCCTAACAACACGCCCCTTCGTTGTTACCACCTCTAACTTTGTAAAGAAGTTAGGAATGATATTACAAGTTCAGAAAAGTATACGTATTCGCATTTACAATGTCTTAAACACGAGGTCCGCTTTCAGCAATTTATTCTTCAGCACCCTAACACCACCCCCGTTGTTGGCACCCCTAACTTTCCAAAAAAACTGCGAATGATCTTACAAGTTCAAAAAAGTGTATAAATTCGCAATTAAAATGTCTCAAACACGAGGACCGCTACCAGAAATTTATTCTTCGGGCTGACAACGTCTTCGCGGTTGTCACCCCTATGCGGAGTGTAGAGTTACAATTCACAGGAGTCCGTGAACACTTTGGAGTACGAACGTTCTATCGTGGAAAACAATCGTACAAGGCTAGCAGCAGCTCCGGAATCTCGTGGGGGCACATCCGTGGTAATTCTTCATCGTTGCCAGTACTCGATAGAGGTGACGCCGGCAGCAGCCAACGTGGAAGACGAACTAGTCGTGACACGAAGCTGCCCGGTGCTCAACACTACGTCATAACGGTCGAGCTGGCTTGCACCGGTCCTGAGGATGACACGATGGACCATGGTTTAGCTTGTCCTTTGATGCATGATATTGCAGACTCGGTGCTGCACGCTTCGGCAAACATGTCACGAGCAAGCCGAAACTGTTAGGATTCATAGTTATCTCGGCCCGATCGTGTCGTAGTCGGACACTCGCCCTATCGTCCACGCAGGGATATATCCGTCCTACGTAATGTGATATACTCCTCCTGGGCTGCCCTTTCGCGGTTATCTGTATAGCTCGGCCCTTTCTGCTTCTCGGCTTCTTTGGTCAAACCGCAGCACTGTTCGCTTTAATTTGCTAACTCTGTTACACTTATCCAGTGATCCAAAAATTCACCCTTCCGCAGTCCTTTGATTTCCGAACTTTTTTCCGTGCTAAATGATTGCCTATATCGCGGCACGAGTTGGTGTAAATTCTCACATTGAATTGACAATTAGTTTCCCCCTTTTTTTAGTTCTCCGATATTCATTGAAATGGGGTACTTAACAAAGGCAAGAAATTTCAATAAACCCGCTCCATATGGAAAGGATTAAAACGCTCGTCCGCATCAAAGAATACATTCGCCGTGGTGATTCTCATCAGCGAGTTAGTTAAAAAAGCCCCCGACCACTATACCTATGCGCGGCCGAAAATCAAGCAATAAAAATTTTTATTGGCATAAATATTCGCGCACTCGTCGCAGTTGAACGGAACGGGTGCCGCGGCCGTCGAATACAAATAAATGTAAATAGCAGGAAGCGATCGTTCATTGAAAACCCGACCGAAGCCTGCCCGCGGGGGAAGAAATTCATTGTCGATCGGCGAGGGGTGCCGCGGGGATGGCTGGGATACAATAGCGGTCGGTGGCGATAAAATATCGTCGAATTAAAGTTAATCCGAATTCTTCCGCGGCGGTTTTCGAAACCAGTAAATCCAGCCGATCCTCATAAATTGCTGGCAAGACGCGGGCCCACGTAGTTTCTTCCTCTCTTTTCCTCCTATTCTCGCTCTCCTACGCTCTCTTTCGTACTCGCTCCTTCTCTCTCTCTCTCTCTCTCTCGTTCTCTCTTCCCTCTGGTTCTCTCCCGTCTCGCCGTGTGCACGTACGTACTCGGGGGTGGGCATTAATAACGGATGAAGCCTCCTAGCGCACCGAGCACGGGGAACCGCGTAATGTTTATCTCGTTGTTTATTCCGCGTGCGTGGCAGCCGCAACGCGGAAAACGCGCGGCCCGCGGATTCTTAGCGCGATCGCGGTTTTGATTTATAAAGACGCGCCGCGAATTTATGCCCGACATTAATTTTGCATCGACTCGCGCGCCTCGCCGCGCCGTGCGTGCACGTCGGAACCGTCTTCTTGCGATACCCTTCTACTCTCCACCCTCCCACAATTTTTCGCCCGAAGAATATGCCGCGATCATGGGCTAACGTTGCCGCGAACCTGTTCTATTTACTTCCTCGAAATCGCTGATTTACACCCGAATCTTATTGCCGGAATCTTTCGTATTTACTTTTCTTCTCTTCTTCAATTTCTCCTGCACTATGCGCTTCTTTAGGAATTTTTAATGACCAAACGGCTTGGGACACATCTGTGAAAATTTTACCGTGTTCAAATACTACTTCGACAAACGCGTGAAAAAATTTTCAGCTCAAAAGATTTATTTTTTAATGAGATGTGAGTTTTTGTTTATTCCATTCGGGGGTTCGTTTTATATAGTGGTTGAATTTTTATCTGCTTCATTGCGACGCATTTCGCGGGCGAGAAAATACCGTTTTTATACAAAAAGTATATATCTATCCGGGGTTCCCCGCTTTTTGACAATTCCAACGAGTATTTTATTGTTGTCCATTCGTTATTTTCAGTCGCGCTTGTAGCTTTTCCCGCGCGTTGAAATATACGATTTTCCTGAACATTCGTGTACAACGATCCACAAATAACGCGAGAACTCAAAAAACGAACGTTTGATCGCCGATTACGAACAATGGAAAGTCAAAATTTCGAACAAGCAGCGAGGGAGGGAAATGTGTAATACAGTTCGCCGCTGAAAAATATAATTCCGCGATTCAAGAACAGCAGGCGAACCGTTCCATTTTCCTAACTTCCTGTGACAAATAACGCACTAAAAAACAAGGATCTCTCGGTTTTACGATGCTCGTTGCCCAAGAACTGTCGTAACTTTATTTATTTTAACGTTTAACGGAACTTTATTTCAACGGGGACGGTTCTGTTTCAATGTTTGCTCGTTTTTTCTGTTGCAGAGAAGCCGGGATTCCAGTCGCCGTATGGCCCCACGATGGACAACGGAATGGTGAGTACCATTTTCCCAATTATCCCACTAAGATCCGCCAGTTTTTCGTCCTTTTTTCCCTCCTGGGGGATGATCTTCGGGGGAGTCGAGGGGGTTAGGAGAGTCTAGGATTTTCTCCCCGGGGAGAGGGCTCGACCAACTCGAATCTCCAGATAAAGCTGGATTACGTAAGAAACAGCGGCGTAATAATTATTGCAGTCGTGGAGGCAAATTTATCCGAGAAAAAGTTACTCCGCCCTTCCTTCCCACCCTCTCGCGCACGCCCCCGGATAATCCGAAAACTTTAGACCGGGTCATATTCTTCGTAGCGGTTCTCATCGTGCTTGGAAAGCAACCGGTGCCCTTCCTCATCCCTAGCCCTGTGAAATCCGCCATCCCTTAAAAATATTAGCTCTCGCGCAAGTCTCTGCGATTTTTTAAAAATTTTCTCTTAGCTCCTCGTGGCTACTTCAAGCTGGTGTACTCCTTTGAGATAATTAAGGAAACACGCTGAACTGTTGCTGAAACTTATGGAACGAGCAATTTAGGAGATGCTTGGGCAGTTTCGTTTTTGACAGAATTAGCACAGTTAATTAACGAGCCATTAAATGCAAACACGCGCGACGTCACGATGACGAAGGATCAAACAAGAACGAGACATGTATTGACGTTAAATTTTACGTTAAACACGCGTTACAATATTTATTAACTCGCATGTATGTCGATCATACTTCAACCATATCATTATCATTTTTTTTAATCCTGTAAAATTTTGTATGCTTTCATTATTGATGTTTGTAAAACATTTTCGATTCATACGGATTCCGAGGGTGCACAATTAGCCGCCCAAGATGGCGCTTCTTCGGTCCGCGATTTCCTCGCGATCCACCAGGCGACATTTCTCCGTGGAGAGGAGAGAGAGAAAGAGAGAGAGAGAGGGTGTGAGAAAGCGAGGAAGATTAATCTCGACCGTGAAGCGTTCCTTTTCTCCCGGAAATAAGAATTACCCAATTTGGCGAGGGTTGAGCGTCGTCAACCGGCAGCTTTAATATCACTTACGTTCTCTCTCTACGTTCACGACGCAACACTGTGCTTGTGAACACGCACACCACCGGGACCGGTACATACTAATATATACATTATGTGGAACAAAGGAATACGATGGACGAGGGGTGGTCCACGGGGTGGTTTAAGCCAGCCCGGATGAAAAGTTATTCGCGGAACGCGGATAAAGTCCCTCGTATTTTCTTCTGCCACGGCGTGTCGGCCATCAATTTCTTCCGCGCGACCTCCGTGACGATCGCTAATTAGTAAAACATGCGGGAGGACCATTATGCTCTTACGTTTGCTATTCAAGGCCGATTAAATTGGTACGTTTAAGCCGCGCGGATATTTCTTCGCGCGGGGGTGGTTTCAGTTTTATTTTCGTCGACCTTCGCCTTCTTTTTTAAGGGCTGCGCTACTGAATGCTCCTGTAAACATCTTACAAAAATGAAATATGTACAAATAACTTTAAAAACCACGCTTATATTAAAATGCACTAAAAAGGAGAAAATAACTTTTTATAAAATAAAAGCGTGGAGTGCCCACGAAGATTACGTCAATATAGTTTAGTGTTCCACGCTTTTGTTTTTACAGTCACTAATGTCATGATTTTATTATTAAAATCTTATCTTAAATTATTATTATTTCATAACAAAGAAATTTCGAACTAATTGCTTAAAATTTTGGGGAGAAATATTATTAATCATTTAAGTGGATTCGATATTTTATGGAGAACTTAATGCAGTTAGGAGCAAAACTGATCACACGCACTTTAAATCAGAATAACTTTTTTATGAATGGACCAAACGACTTCAATTTCCCTGTAAGGCTAGATAAATTAGTTTAGTAAATGACGGCTAAAAAATATGTTGAAACAATGCATTTGGTCGGAATTGTGAAAAACAATAGTAAAAATTGATTTTTACGACTTTTTGTAAAATTTAATAGATGTGTTTGGTCAACTTGTATAAATTATATACGCTCTGAAAATTGCATTGAAATTGGTTAATTGGTAAAAAGGCTGAAAATCTTGAAAAATTGCAATTTCTACCACTTTTGATCGTTAATAATTCGCAAATCAATTAACTGATTTCAATAAAATTATCAAAGCGTATGTAATTTATACAAGTTGACCAGACACATCTTTTGACTTTTTGTTATTAGCCCAGGTAAAATAGTCTTGAAATTCAATTTCTACTATTGTTTTTCACAATTCTGACCAAATGCATATTTTCAACATATTTTTTAGACGTCATTTACTAAACTCTTCTGATTTAAAGTATGTGTGGTCAGTTTTGCTCCGAACTGTATAAGGGTCGTTTTTAAAAAGTTTTTTTGTATATATTTTATTTTCTACTTTTACTGTCATCGGAAGCAAGTGTGTATTCCAAATTTACTATGGACTATGGGAATGGGTTTAAAATTCGATTACAAGATTTGACGCATACAAGAACACGGCAAGTTAGTATAAGCGTGGTAAAAATAATATAGCAAATAATAATTAGCATCTGAAAAATTGGAATTGTGAAGATTAAAGTGTAGTTCATTCAGAAAGTGTTTTCAAAGTGAATTATTTAGAAGCGCCTATTATGCGAGTCATGCAAATTTCCGGAGTGTTCTTTGTCCGATGATAGTAATCTTTCACTTATGATGGAGTGATGTAATATTTACTAACGAAACTTCGATAACGTATTAATCTTCGTGTGACTCATCGAAAATATATCGGACGTTGGCATGTTATTCCAACTGCGGAAGGTGATTTTACGAAGAGTTTCTTTTTACGAGAAAATCTTGATGAAACCCACAAATGTGAATCCGTGACCAGACTAGAACATACAAATCGCAGTGGCGGATCTAAGTAAGCGGACTAAGCGGCCGCGTGGGGCCCGGGATAATATAGGGCCCCGAATTTTAAACTATGAATTTTTTGAAATAAAATTTAATGTGTAACGGTATGGAATTTTTCATTAATATTCATTTTTGTTAATATGTTTATGAGAGTTTTCTTGCAACTTCCATGTCTAACTTGAGTTTGAGGGCCTCAAAATTATTACCGCTTAGGGCCTCCACTTGACTTGAGCCGCCACTGACAAATCGACAATCATTTTCCACGATATTCGATAACGTTGTACTTTGAAGTTCCGACGAACATTTTTGCTCCTCAAATGGTAATTAATCTGTAATCATTCGACTGCGAATATTTACGCAAGATAAAGATCGCAAGTATTTTGTCCGCTCATTTGCGGTTTCGCGGCGGTAGAATTTGAATCAAACTTCAATTAAATCGCCGTTAACGTGCTCGGTTTATAGCGCACTCCTCATCGCGTTATAAACGCGTAAAGGCCGTGGACGGAGACCCGTGTAGCGCGCGCGGCGGTATAAAACACTTCGCGTTCTGATCGGGGTGATAATCAACAAGGGTCAGTATCGAGCCCGTTAAACGAATCCTTCGAATCGAATAAATCGATCGGCTATCGGAATGGAAAATCGCAGGAGCTTTCCCGGTTTCACCAGGCGAAACGATTTCTGCGATGGTTGATTAAAGCGACTGCCCTTCCCCCCCCCCCCCCACCTTCGTCCGTGGGCGGTTTCGACTCTTTTAGAGAGACGAGAAGAGAGACCCGCGTCGAATTTATAAAACGCATAATAGGATGGCGGCCTTGCGCCCGCATTCATCGCGCCTGTTGCTACACTTTTAATTGTCTTATCCCGGCGACCTTCCTCTTAATCGGTGATCGGTGATGGTGCAAGCAACCTCGCTATCGAATTAGCCGATCGTCGAATCCTTCAACGGATACCCCCGCGGTGCAGAGTATCGGGATTATGGCTCTTTTGCAATCAATATTCGTCAGATATGCGCGATGATGCGAACATCTGTATCATTGACGGAAAGGGTCTTGCGAGGGACTTTCAATGATAATCTGCTCGGAACCGGTTGAGGTGCGCACGTTGCCCTGTGGGGCAGTGCCCCGGCTGTCTCGAGAGCAACAAAGCCACGCCCACTCTAGACACCGCGCCTATTTACTACTTACAGCTATCCATTATCATGTAAATCTGCAAGTTTAAGAAAACTGGAAGAATTAAATGACATTTTTCCATGGACAGGTCCTTTACGGTAAAATCAAGATAAAAATATATATAAAAAAACTTTTTAAAAACTACGCTTATATTAAAATGCACTAAAAAGGAGAAAATAATTTTTTTAGACATTAGTGACAATAAATAAAAGCGTGCAGCGCCCACGAAGATTACGTCAATATAATTTAGCGGTCCACGCTTTTATTAGTAGTCGCTGATGTCTAAAAAAATTAGAATGAGGGGATGACTCTAATATAAAAATTTTTTTTCTTCTAGAAGCACACTTTTTTAAAAAATTTCATTATTAATATTGCATTGTCATCCAGTTCTCAGCTATGTTTAAAGTTTCAAGTCTCCAGCTCATCGGGAAGTGGTTTAAAATTCGATTACAAGATTTGACGCATACAACAACAACGACCACTCGGCAAGCTAATACAAGCGTGGTAATAATAATATTAATATTTATTAGTATGCCCATTCATGCACGCTCAGTCTAGAAAAAAATACCACGCCTATTTACAACTTACAACTATCATATAAACCTGCGATTTTATGAAAATTGGATTGATTAAAAGACGGTTTCCCACTCGTGGCAGCCCTTTACAGTAAAATGAAGATAAAAATAATATTAATATTCATTAGTATACACGTGTTGAGCTAGTGAGCAGAGATAAGGGATGACGGACACAAAGGTCGGAACGATATTTCAAGCGACAGATGAGAAATGTGGTGAAAGTCTGTGAAAAAACGAGGTCGCAGGGATGAGTTTCGGAGCTGGTCGACTGTGAAAGATTCTCCTCGATGATGTTATTCAAAAAGTGCGTTCATGACTAGTCTACGCGGTTTCTAGGAAGAGGCGGAGATAGTAGAGATTTTTTGACGGCGCCGTAGGGCAGTATCTAATCGGCAGTCGTTAAACCATAACTGATAAGGAGTATTGATTTCGATGGGTGATTTATTGGAGCCGACTTCTATCCGTTTCTTTCCTTTGCTTCCTCTTCGCCGATAGCATCGGCCAGACGCGGAATTATTAATTACGAACGTGGCTGGCTCGAAAATTGTTTCGCAACGTTAAATCACCGTTTATTCTCCTCTCTCCCTTGAATTTTATCCCACCACCATTTTCCTCCTACTCTTAGCCCCTAATTTGTTATTACTCCGTGCACTGCTTGTATTTCATATTAATTTTCATGGTAATCCTCCTGTCACTCTTTCACATTTGCAGGAGACTGTGCCATAAAAATATTATTTATTTATACTCCTCTCCCTCTTGAATTTTATCTCACCACCATTTTGCTTCTGTTGTTAGCCTCTAATTTGTTAGCGTTCCGTGCACTGCTTGTATTTTATATTTGTTGCGGACTCATTATTGACTTATTATTATACAATAATAATTTCAATGGTTCCACAATAAGAAATGAGAAAGTTTCGTGCGCGCTGATTGAGAAAAATAGTTAATCGAAGCTTGCGGGTCGCAGTGCATGAAGAAATGCAATCTGATGATCATATCTGGTTTCCACAGCCTCCAAATACAGGGGATGAATTGTTCTTTTTGCAGACGTACGGTGGAGGAGCATACGGTCCGACAGCAGGTGGGCCAGGCGGGGGGCCAGGGGGAGGTGGAGGCGGAGGTGGCGGCGGCGGGGGTGTCGAGGGCGCCACCTACCCCCCGGATTCCCCTTATTTTCCCTTTGGAACCCGAGGTGTACCGCCCTCGGTGGGTACACCCACCCCCGCAGCCAACCCCGCGGCACCCACCGGCACCAACGGAGCACGGTTACCAAACTCCGCAGCCGGTTAGTCTCTTTTCAACCCTTTCTTCGTCTCCAGCCCCAAAATTCTTCGAAGCTCAAGCCTCTCTGTTCCGATGTTTCAGGTGCTGCGGCGGTCAAGAGGAAGAAGGATGTAAGTGTCTCTGCATAACCGTACCTTGTTCCTTATTTTGATGCTTTGTCAGTTTAACACTAAACCTACCACTGCCGGTCAAATTACCAGTTTTATCTTTTTTAATTCACAGTTATTGAAATTATGAAGTTGCTTACATGAAAATTGATTCGATAAATTTGCACAATCTAAATAAATACAGCCTCGACATTTCTGTAACGCAAAACATTTTAGTCGCTTTTAGTGGTCGGTAGGTTTAGCGTTAATTGGCTATTTTGCAGGTCCTTAGAAGATCAGAAAATGCCTTCTGGTGTATTATCGTTTTTATTGGTATTCTTCTTTGTTTGGCAATGAGTAGAGTTTCGCGACTTCAGTAGATACGGGAGAAGAAATCTGAGATCCATTATTTCGGCGGTGTTGGTGCAGGGTTAAGGGATGAATAGATATTCACCGAGCAGGGGATGATGATTATATTCGGAGTGTTTTTAAATTGAGGGTGAGAAATGGACTAGCTGGTAGACATTCGAAGATGAAGGGTCTCGGTATATACCCATATATTTTGATGCTGTCTTACACGGGATTTAGATGTCATTAATATACGCAGAAGGAAATTTATTTGTTATGCATGAATTTTCTTATTGTGGCTGCAACTTGCTGCAGTACTTTCATTGATTTATTCAGCTGTGGACAAAGAAGAGTATTTATGAGGCTTTTTCCTAACTATTCAGTTCAGGGTGCTTACAGATTTATTTAACAGAGCCTAGTAAACGTCGTCATTATTACCGACGTTCGTCGTTGCCTGTGAATCTACTTAAACCGACAAAAAACTAGTACCAATGGAGGAAAGCTTATTTCAATCGAGTTCGATCGCGATCGAGCCGCTTGAATTCGTGTGAGTCGACTGATCGTTTGCTCTTTTATTCAGCAGGCCCTGGACGGACCGGACGGCGAGGTCGTAACAACGCAGCATTGGGTGAGTGACTCGGAATCATTTGATAACCGCATGCCGAGTTAGGTCAGCCCGTCGAGAAACGTGTTCCCCATTCGATAATCTATCGGGACAAACGCGAGCCTAAGCGGCGCGATGGATAAACGCGCTGCGCCGGGAATTAGGTTGCCTCTCGGTGAATAACACACGCGTCTTTTTTCGTGGTCTCTCGTCGGCTCCTGGAACCGCGTACAAGACACGCGATGATCTCAGACACCGTTTATGATCGTAATCTTTCACGAGAGGTCGCGGGGGATAATGATTTTAGCAGTGGTCTGGGTCGAGACTCGAGATTCACGGTCTTCGGGCGGTTTCTCACGACGATTGTCATATGGTTTAACAATAGTCCCGCTCTATATTTTTCTGGAAGAACCGAACAACTGTCTATGGGATGGACAGATTTTCTTTACTGGTATTTATGAACTTGTTAGTAACTATGTAGCCATATAAAATTGAAAAAAACTTAAATATGCTCAGCGTTGTAGACACATGCAGCAGTAATCCAACACTGAGAATTCGAGGATGATGTAACTCAAACACGGACGTGATAAAAAATCGTAAAGTCCGCTCTGATCAAAGAACGATCGCATCCCGGAGGATGCTAAAAAATGTGACACGCGCGCAGCGTACGGAAGAGGCGGTTTCTTCGGCAAATAGAATGTAATATCGATCGATAGGCGAACGTTAAATATTTGTCGTCCCGGTGTTCGTGACTCTCCTTCGAGTGCCGGAGGGAAGGAGGCGAAAACAAATCGCCTCTCGATCATCAAATACGCCCCCGCACCTGTTTAAATTCTCCTACCGCGCGTCCGTTCGGCTGATTTATCTGAGGATGATTCGGCGGACAATTCGAGGTTTATCGTTTCTCGGCATTTTCAAACATGTAGGGAGAATCGCATAAGTTTATTTCTCGCAAAGAATTTTGTAGGAGACGTTTCTGTTCAGAAATTCAGACAGAAGTTCCAAATAATTTCAAATAACATTTTCAATCGAGTTCACCAAATACAAACGTTGTTCAATTTGTACAAATGGAAAAACTACAATCTAATAACTCCGATAGGATTAAATGGTATGTGTTTAAAATTTTTAGTATGAAATTTGATTAACTAATGGTTGAAAATGGTTAGTTAACCGAGACGATTTGCACGGCAAAGTGACGGCACTCGGGGAAGATTGCGAAGCGCCATGAACCGTGAATTGCGAAACGAAAAACGCTTCCCCGAAGTCCGCTGATTAGGAAGGAGCGAGTCACTCGATTTCCGTGGAAATTAGTCGGGGATAACACGGTTGGAACGCGGCGAATCGATAAGATTAATTATAACGATCTCCATTTTCGGCGACCCATGTGATTCAACCAATTGGCCGAGACGCGCGACCTGATTATCGCTCCTAATCGCGAGTCTCGATAACTGTTAAGCCTGCGTTTACGTTCCTTCCAATAAGGAATTTTTAATTAACCAAGTGGTGCTCGTACGAGATCTAATCAGTCACCATTCATTTGTTCCCGAATGTCGAAAATACGAAAAATCAATGCATCGCTTATCGTTTGTTGTCGCGTTATCGCGAATACAGAATCGATACTGAGTGCCCGAATTCAGAAAATCAGTTTTACCAGTTTCTTTCAATATTTTAGATAACATGGAATTATTTTCAAAATCAAAATACGGCCGATTCCATTCCATTCAGCCGACTTTCCAAAATTAACCACAAAATTCCCTCGACGCTAATATTCGTGAAAAGTGTCTGGAACCCCAGCCTAATCTATTATCTATCATGCGTTCTCAATAATCCCGAGCCCGACAGAGGCGATCATAATTATTACTGCTACTACCCTCGCCGGATGATTCATTCGGGCCCGGTATCCGCAGTATCATTATCCCCGGCACCAGCATCCCCTAAACGATAACAAGGGTAGAAATCTGTAGTCTAGATCCGTCGACAAAAAAATTCTATTTCGTCCTGCGTGCCGATCTAGCAGCCATGGTATTTATATTACCCGAAGAAGGCATGGGTGCTGCGTGTGTTTTCTTACGGGGGCGCGACGCCACCGGTCACGGTCGGCGGACCTTGAAGAGAGACTGGGGAAAAAGGGACGTTGAACAGAGGGTGTTGCGGAGGGAACGATAAGTGAAACTCCCAGCGGAGGTAGCCCGGGAATACGGTTACAACACCCTCGAGAACACTAGAACGCTCATATCCTAATAGAAACGTAATCGCGTAGTCCTGCGCGCTGAATAAATTATTAGCAGGCTTACGCTGTGACTGCGTTGGTCCGAGGGTTGTTCAAACAACACACCATACCGCGTGGATTAACGGCGATCCGCACCGTGGGATAGTCGAGGATTTATTCGGCCGTGACTCTACGCTCTTATTTATTATTGTTTTGGCCCCATTACCCCCGTTGTCGGCCGCCGATTTTTACCGACCACCGGGGGGATGATTTCTGTCGGGTGATCTTGTTATGGCATCGAGCCCCTTCGCGACCGAAGGGGTACGATTTTCCCTTCTTCGAATTTATTCTGGCCTTTTAGTAATTAATTTCTTCTGATTGATTGCACAATTAAGCCCGGTGCTGTTAAGTGGAACACTTTCCGAGCAAAACCGAAGCTAATTTCGAAAAAGTGAATATATCACCGCATTCTCCAGTGGCACAGTTAACATGCCGACGCGTATAGTAAGCGGGGCAGCTAAGCCAGATCTCCCGATGCCCTATCCGCTCGACATTTTTCTCCGGAGTATTGTTAAAAAAAGAAATTCTTGGTGTTATCTGGTTTTCGGTTGGACGCTTCGTCGGCGCGCCGTTCGTTTCGGTTAAGATCTCTCGGAGCCCGTATCTTTCGGAGGCATGTTTGTGCATAGGGGGCTCATGGGTATCGGGAGAAGACCATATGGTGTCGCGTGCTACGGTCGCCAGACCGTGGAGCCCTTCCAGTTTGGCTCCATGGCTCGCGCTATGGCTGCCTGAATGGCTTCTCGCTAATTCGTGGCCTCGAGGAATTTCGTGGCCGCCTCGAAGAAACCGAGGATCCGTGCTCCCGTGTAAGTGGCACGCATTTTCACGGGCCGATGGACCCTTCCACAACCTGGACCACCTCTAACTTTCGATGGACGAACGCTCGACGACCATGCTCGTCCTCTGTCAAACTGGTCCTACCTTTGCTCACTGTTGTATATTAATTCCGCTGCTCTGCATTTTTGAAGTCCATTTTGAAAGTCTTCCTAAGGATAAACTTACGATGAATTCATTCTAACCAGCGATTTAAGTGTATTGAGTCTTGCTTCGTTCGGTAGAACATATAAAATAATTAAGTATATAATATTAATTCCGCTGCTGCACTTTTGAAGTCCATTTTGAAAGTCCTAAGAATAAATTTATGGTGAATTCACTCTAAACATCAATTTAAGTGTATTAAGTCTTGATTCGTTCGATAGAACATATAAAATAATTAAGTATATAATATTAATTCTTCTGCTGAATTTTTAAGTCTATTTTGAAAGTCCTAAGAATAAATTTATGGTGAATTCACTCTAAACAATGATTTAAGTGTATTGAGTCTTGATTCGTTCGATAGAACATATAAAATAATTAAGTAATAATATTAATTCCGCTGCTGTATTTTTGGTGTCCGTTATGAAAGTCCATTTTGAAAGTCCCTCTACGGATTAACTTACGATGAATTCATTATAAACAGCGATTTAAGTGCATTGAGTCTTGATTCCATTGATAGAACATATAAAATAGTTACGTACATAATATTAATTCCGCTTCTGCATTTTTAAAGTCTATTTTGAAAGTACTCACAATAAATTTATGATGAATTCACTCTAAACAACGATTTAAGTCTTGATTCGTTCTATAGAACATATAAAATAATCAAGTACCATTTTGACGATTTCGGTGCTACGTGGAAATAAGGATAGGTAATCACCGAGGCCGATTTTGACACCAGGAACAATAGTTCGATTCCCGAAATAGAAAAGCCGATGATGGTCGGATGCCTAGATCCTCCACTCGAAAACGCGGGCTGTAATTTGAAAGATCCCCGAGAACGACCGCGATAATGAGTCCCGTGGGATTCGGAACGTGAACGTGGCCCACGTCCGGACAGTACGGCGCCTACGAAGCATTCCCCGGCTTTCTGAAACGGCCGGGTTCAAGTAGCCAACCGTTCATTATGAAGCATGAGGCGGCCGATCAAATAAATGATACAACGTCCGTTTCGAGAGTCGTTATCGGCTGGCTGGATTAAGCTGACAGGAAGAGTTTGTCAAACTGGTGATTCCAATGGAATATTCTGTTCCCACAAAGAGTCTGTGAGTCGGACGATTTTTCACTCGGGCTCGGTTCGGACATGGAATTTATGATTCGATCATTTCCCTCCGGGGACTTCAGAACTGTGACACCGTTGACACTGAACGAACAGTGACAAAAATGGCTATGGCAGTATTCAGAATAATTTATTGTACGATATAAAAATAGTTTTGGACCAATTGTTTGAATACTGACTCGGCAAAGGTGTAGTACTGAAAAGATATACAGGGTGTCTCGGCTGAAGGAGGCCACCTAAGTATCTCCTTTATTTTTAATGGCACAAAAAATATTTATCGCACAATTTAAATGGTATCGAAGGAGGAATATCGTAGAAGAAAATATTTTTTTGTCCGGTTATTTTTCCAGGTTTTTGAAGGTCATCGTTATTTTTTATCGGGAAACCCAATATTTTATTCCATCTTATAGCGGCTGAAAAAATGCTTAAGTCATTAACAAGATAGAATAAAAAAAATGTTTTCTTGATAAAAAATAACGATGACCTTGAAAAAACTATTTAAAAAATGACCAACCATAAAAAAATAGTTCATCTACGATATTCCTCTATCTATACCACATTTAAATTATGCCATAAATATTCTTTTGAAAAATAAAGGAGGTATTTAGGTGGCCTCCTTCAGCTGAGACACCCTGTATATAAAATTGTGAATTCACATGAAGATCCTCAGTCTACGAATTCGAAAAGATCCGAGGCTAATTGCCCCATTTAATGTGCCAAGAAGAAACGAAACATAGAGATCGCTGGCAACAGCTAATGGAGAAGATCAACTCGAGGGTGTCCAACGAATCTCGCGATCTAGTGTTTCCCTGAAATTGTGTATCACCGTCAGTCTACCAATGGAAACGGATTTCGAGCTGTTTTCTCTGCATCTAAAACCAACATGATAGAAAAGAAATTATTAATAATTCGTTCGATTGTGTGCAATAATTTTCATTTGCCAACGAGCATTGCTATGTGGATCGCGAGACCAGTAGGGATCTATCCTAACAGTCAGGCGCGACTTTCTCGCAGCCTCTCGAATTACGCAGCCGATAAACGTCAAGCGGGACAAATGAATATCGAAAATCGCTCGTAAAGCTGCTACTCGGTTTGACGAGCGGGTGTGTGCGCACCGGTGAAAAAATCGGCGAGGCCGGTTCATTAATCGTACACGCGCGATTAAGCACGTCGCGGGAACGAGATCTAGGCGGCGTTTAACCGAGTTATCTAACAAGTCGCCGCGAGAACACACGGTGTGCGCGCAAGAACCGAGAGAATCCACGGGTTTTCGGTCCGGATAAATTCTTACGGCATTTGCGCCGTAAAAATAACGACCTTAATGATCTCCGCTGTAAACCGTCGTAACGGGGCAATTAAAAGCGAAACCTCAAAAGTGGCCGCGGTTTAATTTCTTCGTGAAAACACCTGCGACTCCGCGCATCGTAAACCCGAGTCAATCAGAGCCCACCGGGCTGCCGAGGAACCAGCTTCGAAAATTCTTTGATCGATCTGGATCACCACTGTACTCGCAGAAACTGCATTTGTACACGCATTCTACGATTTGTAACTCCGATAGATTTTGTTATGCAGATGCATGCTTATCGAATTGTGAGAATTTGCATGACGATGTTACGTCGACACTGTGTTGGTGAAAATCAATTTTAATTGGAATCTGACTACGTTAAAATGTTGAGTTGGTAATGAATTTTTGGATAAACTTGAACCAAATGTCTTTGTGGGACAATAATGGCGCTGGTAATATTTGTTGTTGACATTGAACAGTATTTTACTGCAATATACAATAACTGGCACAAAAATCACGCGACGTATCAAGCTGAGGCTTGCAAATTGCATGGATGAAAAATGTTTTTCGTAGAGTGGCTCGTAAATATAAATTAATTAATTTGCTGCACCGCTTTTGTGGGAGATTGTGATAAACGAAGTTTGTGATGACGTCGAGGTGACGCGACGATAAGTAAGTGTTAAGTAATTGTGATAGGGAAATTAGATAAGATTGATCAAATTCTGACTTGAAATTTACACGTTCATGTACTTAATCAATTTGTTAAGTGCATACGGAAATGAAATTAATTGAACTTCGTACGTTGCCCAGATATCTACGTTTACACGTTCATTGGATTACTTATGTTTTATACATGATGTAACATTGGAAAGCATCAAGCGTCGAATTGTAACACAGTCGTGAAGAAATCGGAAATTTGACAGTGAGATGGATGAATTTATGCCTGAGAATTAAAATGTGTCATTCATCTGGTGGAGACATAGAACAAGATTAGTGAAAGTAGAGAGATGTGTGTGAAATCAATTCACTATAACGTTATCGTCATCCTTAATCGATTGTATAATATTCCTGTTTTCGAACATTTCATCACATTGTTTGATAAGCCTTCTATTTCTCAATTTATGATAATAATCTCGTTACAGCATGGCCGAATATCATCATTATTTTCCTACCAATAGATGCGATTATCTAGGGGAGAGTTTCGAAATTGGACCAGCGCCTAGATTGGACCTAATTTACAATTCATAGTCAATTAATACCTCCAATAACACTGTAAATATTTCTCTTCCGCAAGATACATAGCTAAACCAGACCCCGAGCATAACTCACAGTCAATTGATACCATTAATAACACTGTCAGAATTTTTCTCCGCCGAGATATATGGCGGTTCAATCGAGACGCTCGCCCAAATACTTCTACACACCCTTCTCTACTAACAGGGGTTGTATCGCAAATCGTAAGCAAATTGAGGATCATTATACGAAATTCCGTTTTCGTAGATTATTCTCCGAATCTAAATTTTCCGATTAATGTCTGGCACCCTATGCAAAATACAAAAATATAATATTCTTTCCCGAGACTCAAAAATTCATTACTACGGCTACTATTATTATTACTAATTAATTAACTAATACTATTAGTATTAGTAAATCAATTTGTTTTTGTAATTAACACTATAAATCTTATATTTTTAATTTTTATTTTACTGAACAATTTGCTTTGATTTCATCCCATTTGTGAGATCACTACATGAGTGATCAATGTGTGAAGTTCAACAATCCACAATGACTGGAATTTCCAAATCTCCAAAAACCTGTAAAAATCGTCACTGATTAATTTTCCCAGTGTCAATGACGCATCGAAGCTCTGTCGAGCAGTTCCCAATGGCGACAGGCGGTTTCGACCGCGAAGTTCCCAAAATCCCATGGATCGGTCGATGAACGGCTGGCCATTTGGACAGAGGGTAGCATGGTCTGTCTTGTCGACGAATCAATTACCGTGGATCGCGTGCGAGAGAGCCGGGGTAGAAATAAGGCGAGCAACGTGGTGGGAAAAAGGCAGAGGCAAAGGGGGCATGAAGAGGAAGGTCAGCAGCAGGAGCAGCAGCAGTAGCAGCGTAGATGAAAAGAGAGAGAAAGAGGAGAGGACTGTTCGCCGGAGACGTTGAACGCTGTTTGACGGGCACCTGTTGCTGGTAGCACACGAGCCAATGCCTCTTTGGCTTGCGCTCTCTCCTCTATCCTCTCCTCTCCTCTCTCTCTCTCTCTCTCTCTCTCTCTCTCTCTCTCCTCTTCGTGCTTTGGCCCATTCCTTGGTTCGCGCGCCATTTTACCGAGCCTTTTGTTCCCTCTTTCCGCGTGGGCTTCGCGGTCTGAGGGTTTCGTAATTTCCCTCGCAGAGGGATCGGGAGACCGAGGACAGCTCGAGCGGAAACCGCCGCGTCATTTCTCTCTTTCTCTCTCTCTCCCGTCTTCTCTCTTTTGAGATCCCGGCTCCATTTAGGAGAGAACCGAATTTAGGGCTCTCGAAATCGAGGAGAATTTTCTGCTATTTATTGCCCGGCTCCTCGAACGACTATTATTACACAGTGACGCAACGGACGGGTCCGAGAGACCGAGGATTTTTCGTGGACTCTCGCGGACTCTCATAAAGTCTTCCGGTGTCGAAGCCGGTCGATTAGGCGAGTGTAAGTGCACTCCGTCGGTCCTGCTGCTTATCTGCAAGTCGAAGTGGTCCACGATCGAGGAAACGCGTTTTGCTTAATCCCACGGGACCCCCCAACCCCCCCAGGCAATTTCACTTTACACACCTCGTGTCGGCCAGCGCCATTGTGTACGGCCCCGTTTTCGAAGTTTACGGGCTAGATCGAACTGTAAATCGTTGTATCATATTGATATTTCTTCGGTCGCGGAGATCAATCTGCTGCTTCTTTTTATCCGAGGACGATAAATCCAACCCTTCGTGGCGGTGTTTTGTTTCTTTATCGTGGCGAGTAATGGCGACTCCTGCTGGACGTGTTAGCCTAAGAGACTGTTGGGTGCATGGTACTTGTTGATTTATCTTGTTTATTGTTTCTAGTAAGTTGAGTAACTGAAGTTTGGTGTTCAGTAATGGACGAAGAAAATTTGTATGTACTAAACCAAATTAATTCAATTGTTACAATTATGGGCTGTGTGTCCCCATCAATTAGATCACTATTTGCGAAGAAGCGAATCGTCGCGTGCAAAACCGACAAAATGGCACCGTTGAAGTTTGTCGTCGTAGGACAAGGGGGTGGTTGTCGATGGTGAGGAGCCAGCAGCGATGGGATTATCGCGCGGTTCTTATCGTATTTACCCCCCTTCCTTTTCTTTACCTTTCCCCGTCGATCTTTCACCCCTCTTCTAACAAACTCCCCCCTCTCTCTCTCTCTCTCTCTCTCTCTCTCTCTCTATCTATCTCTCTCTCGGGCAGCGTGCAAACTTGCCGCAGTGTACAGAGTACACAGCGCGGCGCAGCACGGGTTTATAGAGTGAGTTGTCGACTTACAACGGGTAAACCACCACCCTTCGGGGGTTGCGGAGGCCGAGGGGAGGGAAACGAGCGGTTGTGTTGGCGGGGAGAGACGAGGGGAGGGTTTCTATCGGGCCTGGATAAAGCGAGTAACCGAGAGCGAGAGAGAGAGAGAGAGAGAGAGACAGAGGACGCTGAGATATGATCTATACACATATTTTCTGGCTTCGAACGATACGGGAACCGTGGCTCGCACGCCGCCGGCTCGACTATTGTCCGGCACCGGCACTTTAATTTGTTGCATCGAGCGTAGTTAAGCCGCGTAATTGAAACCGAGAGTGATTTTTAGCCGGCGTTCTCCCGCCTAATCTACCTCCATGTTGACGAGAACGTGATTTTGTTAAATATCGCACGATTAACTCGGTTTACGATTATTCAGATGATAAATATGCATCCATGAGGAATTATTCAACAACGAATATTACACAACCCTTAATAGAGTCGAGGTATATTTACTCCGATTACAATTGCGAGATTTTATGGGACGAAGTATTGTAATATTGTATTTACCACGGGACAAATATTTCAACTAATTCCATTCTGATTTCTCTGTTATTCTTCTGTGACATAACCGCAATCGCATTTCGCCCTTTGCCGTGCCGAAATAATTGTTCCACAATCACACCAATTAGCAGAGCTTTAATTCGTCGGTGATCGGCACGATAATTCGGATAGTAGTTGCATTTACGATTGTTAAGGCAGTCGACACGGTAATTGATATTATTTCCCATTTTTGATGAGGATATTAAACGCAGATGAATAGGGGGTGGGGGGACAGAGAAAAGGCAGTGATTACAATTTCAGAGGTAAATCCTGGTTCATTCTGGTACACTGGTAATTATTATTGATACATTCCCGGTAATAATCTCGACGACCCAATTAATACTATCGACATACCGATAGGCGCAGTTGCGATACACCCAATAATTTATCGCGATAATCCCACAATGACCGTAAACTATCGCTCACGCGTGCATTTTCGGCCGATCGCACGCGAGATATATACGTTCACCGTGTCTTCCACACCCAGCCGAATGCGGATCGTGTGTAATCTGAAGCGGCAGGATAGATCCTGATTCTCCGGTGAAATTAATTTCCTATAAAAACCGTGCTCGATACGATCTCGTGTCCTGAATCAATTGGCATATGCGATCTGCATCTGTGAAATTTGTACTAGCGAACAAATTTCGACTTTTGTTTGGCTATTAATTTAATATATTAATTATACAAACAACCTTCATCACAACACTCAACTGTATCTGAAACAACAAACGTACCTGACTCCAGTTTCATGTGATTAAAAGATTTTTATCTGATCCGCAATCTGCTTATAACAATTCGCATTTCCGTCGAAAAATTCGCGAAGTTCGACATTTCCATCGGGCCTCGGTAAATTAAAAATAAATAGAAACTGCAGGAAAAATTATATATCCGCCAGTGTTTGCGCTTGATAATTGTTTGAACATTTTTATACGCTACGATTACAGAGAGTCCTCTGTTTGCTGGTATTGTGTCATTTTTTGCGAAATCAATACTGTCGACGAGAAGCACTTGGACCCCAGCCAGGAATTTTAATTACTTTATTAAATACTTGACGCAGAGAATAAAATCCTGTAGAAAGATTTAGTGTGTTCCACAAAAATTCTGTTTGTCTCGTAGATGGTCGCAGTAAATTCCAAACAGGAATTTGATTAATTTCATTAAAACCTTTTACCTGGTTTCGAATCGAATAAATCCCACGCTATAGAAAAATAAGTTTTCAACCCCTGTTTTCTACTTTACCAACAATTGAGGCTCACATGAACATTGGGGGAGTAAAAATATTTTCTCAGGCTCATATAAATATGACAAGCTCTAAAGTCGTTGTCTAGCTCGAACAAAAGGAAGACACCGCGATTACACGGCGCGTGGTCCGAGAAGGGTTGAAAACCGGCCCATACGGCGTGTCCCATGGCTGGTTGATTCCACCATGGCGGGACATTTAACGACCGGTAGGCTTCCTATAGCGAGAGATCAATCTATTACCTTCGACCGGCAGGAAATTTCGAGTGGCCACTATCTGTTCATCCCCTGTCCGAGGTCACGTGTCTCGCAAGGGGGTTTCCTATTCGAGTGGCCGGTTCGCGTGTGCCCCGCGATCGTTTTCATGGGGGATTAACGACCGCGGTGAGAACTGCACGCCAATTAACATATCAATCGTCCTAAATGGATTCATCTCTCGATCCTTTATCCTCGCTGAGGAGTCGGGCGGACTCGCTATCTGCTGGTTGAACAAACGATACGGTACAATGATCTTTCTATTGCGCTACGATCTCTTGTTTTCTTTTGTGGCTTCGGCGCGATCATTTTCGAGCACCTCCACTCTTCTACACTTACGTAGTATTAAGTGCACGTAATCTGTAACGCATCGGTCGATTTTTTAGGGAAACAGATGTGAGAAAGTGGAATGTGCCAAGCAGATTGTGTGATTTTATTTTTGGTGAGGGTTGCTAGGATTATTCGATTTTTAAAAATTGTATTTCAAATGTAGGCGTATCTTTGCTGTGAAAATCGCTGTTTAAAAATCGACCCCTTGCATTGGAATTTCTTTTGCGACCAGATTTGATAATTATAAAACTTTATCCTGCATGGGAATAATATTTAGAATAGTTTTGCCAGTTAATGAATATTTCCTGCAAATTTCAGTCTCCAGATGTTATTTTATGAAAATCGAAATGAGGGAAAAATTTCTTTCCCAGTTTCAACAGACCTATTCGTTTTCATTAGTGCGCGCGTTCCCTCGGATTTTACAAATTCTCGCATGCCCCGTTGAAAGTGTCACAAATATGCAATTTGTCTGAATGCGCGGCAGGTGTGCCAGTGCGTGCACGCACGGACTCTATTTATATTCAGCGAACGAGTTGAACACTTCAAAATCAAGATTTTTCGGTCGTGATACCACTTTTTTTGTATGTATTACATAATCAATTATACAACCACGTGCGTATGATATAAAACGCGTATTGTGTTCATAATTTTTTATATGCCTTCCCTAATGATATACATTAGCGTTCATGAATCACGGGTACCCTTTAATCGGTAAAAAGTGTCTTCAGGCGAAAGAATATATATTTCTCCGAATTACACTCATTGAAAAATTACATGCTACGTTGTGCGTCATATCTGAAGAATTTCTCTTTCACCTCGGTCGAATTCTGTTACGTTCCAAATTTTATTTTAGAAAGCCTCGCAAGGTAAGATCTAATAACACATAAATAGTAAAGTGGGGCCTCTTAGACCTCAACAAACGAATGTCATAAATAGTCCCGTTTTTAATAAATTCTGGATAAAGAATAACACAGGATGAAAAGTAAACAAACAGATATAATGTCATTCAAATAAAAATACTTTTTTAAAAATCTGAAACTGGAGTCGCTGAGGCCACATATTACCTTGCGAAGGTTAAACAAAGTTTCAGAACAAAATAAAATAGAGAACAATTGTGCACAATGTACTATTTTTACAGTAGTTGATGTACCTACCCCACGAATTGCAGTCATTCGAAAAAATCGTTCTTGCTTGACAAGGCTATTTTACAAAATTCCCAGAGAGCAAACGCGGCCACTTTCCAGACAGAAATTTCGGGCCGGACTGGTTTCTCGCGAAGATAACGGCCGCGATAAACCGAAACGGGGAGCCTCCCCTTCCGGTTGCACGCTCGGTGCACCGAGCGCAACGGTGCGCCGTTGCATAGACGATTGCATAAGCGTAAGGCGACGGGGCTGCATTCGCGGGCCCTCTCCCCTTGAATATTCGAGGGGGCCGCGAGGGTGGCGCGCGTGGATCCTCGCGTGCCCCAGCACGTGAAACGAGTAGTCGCGTGTGCAGTGTGCGCCGATCCGCTCCGCGTGTGTTTGAACAGGCCGCGTTTCAGCCCGGGTCTCTCTCGTTGCGGTTTCCCTGTTGTACCGGACGGGCCGGTCTCTTATTTGCTTCGTAGATCAACCGTGGATCATTAGCACACTTGCTGCGTATCACCGCATCTTGTTACATTTTGCTCCATTTTAGTCCCCCTCATTTCATTTTGCTCCATGTTGTTTCCTTTTGTTCCATTATATTTTTTATTCTTTTCCATTTTATTTGGTCTTCCCCATTCCATTTCATTTTCTTCCATTCCATTTGTTTCGACCCATTTTATTTTGTTACATTTTATTCCATTTTCAACTATTTAATTCATTTCATTTAAAATTATAAACAAAATGCAGAGTCGTAAGTGGTATTTATTTTGTTCCATTTTATTTGGTCCTCCCCGTTCCATTTCATTTTCTTCCATTCCATTTGTTTCGACCCATTTTATTTTGTTACATTTTATTCCATTTTCAACTATTTCATGCATTTCATTTAAAATTATAAGCAAAATGCAGAGTCGTAAGTGTTAGTTTCAATTTCGTTCGAAAGCTCGGCAGATTCTATTAACGCGTTCGAGGGGGGGGGGGGGGAAACAATAGTCAGGAAGCTCAGCTGCCAGGATCAAGAAGACATTAGCGAAGATCCACTCTAACCGTCCACACACGGGGCAGATTCGGTGCCGGAGTATGTATCTATAATTCCCTAAAATTACATGTGTACACAGGGAGGCGCGTGTGTGTGTTTGCTCTAGGTACGCGGCAGTGTTTGCGCGATGCGTTCAACCCGGCCGAGGGTGCGGGTTGATACGAGCTAAATCGAGCACCACCCAAGTGTGCTTCATTTGTGGCGTACCGGCCTGTGAAATTCGGGGGATGCCACTCTCCGTACCCCACCCCCGCTGCGCCCTTTCGTCGCCCCCCTGGCTCGTGACGATCCGCCGACTGCCCCCGGCTGTGAACTTGAACCTTCCTACGGAATTCCTGTTAGACTTTCACGAACTTCTGTAAACAATTTATTAACCCCTCTTAATTGGCCGAGGAAAGCCGAGCAAATCCCGTGGGGGATGAACGTCTTAGCTAAAATTCTCTATTCCACCCTGTGAAACAGGCACTTGCTAGCCAAAGCATTAATCTAGAGGACTATTAAATCTACAACAATTGACAGTGTTAAAGGGGTGGGTGGGGGTGAATGTTCTTTTAGCTTCTAGACGTACATAGATTCTTGCTGTTTTTTTTTAAAGAGAAAGTAATGTCGTCTTCCAATGTAATAGAACAAATAAATATAAAAATTACACTATGAGTTAATAATTTGAGGAAATTTTATTGGTACTCCATCATTTACACCATAGCTACGAAACTGTGCGCCTAACAATGAACTTTAGATTGTTTGTATTGGCAGCAAGATGAAAATACGACATAAACAATGTTCCCGCGGAGAGTTAATTTGTAGCATTATTATCTCGGTTGCAGTGATTCACCAGGGAAGAGAAACAGATTGCTGTTTTTCTAATTTATCAGGGAAACGGGAATTTGCAGCCATTCGCAGTCTACTTACCAACATAAACGTGATATAGAGTCTCGCGGGGGTGGTTAAGTATCCCGAAACTATTTGAAGAGCAGCACGTACTTTAACTACGAGCCTAGAATTTGAGCCTACCGTGGGGGTGGGTCGGTTATTTACTTTGAGGGTATGTTTGCATACACGATCGCGGCTTCCGCTGGCTCCGTGTTTTCGTCCCTGTTTCGGTGGAAGCCTCTGTTTCGCCTAGAACCTCGGGTCCGTCACGTTTTTCCTAACCCATCAACGGGATCCCGAATTCGATTTCCAGGACGTCCTGCACCTTTTCACCCCCCGGACTTGTTAGTTTTACGGCCCGCTAGATACGCCACTTCACATTTTTCACGGAATTACAACGGAAGAAAGGGAGCGAACTACCCCTTGTATACTTCCTTCACACTCACACCCTACATTCACCTGTGGCCCCCACACGATTTTCAATTAAAACAATTCCTATTTTCATCATCTCTCACTCTTCCAATTTCAATATTTGCTAGTTATTTTTTACCATTATTTATTTTTGTTAAACTCACCCCTTTTCGTAAAAGGAACAAAATAGGACGAAGTAAATAAAATGGAACAAAATGGTCCACGTCGTAGTTTCCCGAAATTCGAAGACATGGAGGGCGGATCTGAGAGAGTCGATCTCGAACGCTTTAAAAAGAAGGAGATGGGGAGGAGAAAGAGAAAAAATGGGAACGATTTTCGAGTCCGCCAAGTTACCCGCGCCGCCAATTACCATAAATCGAGGGCGCGCGTTAAGCGTCCGCGGCTACGAAGTATAAAAAGCAAAAAGATTCCTTGGTCGATCGTGAACGATCGAGAGAGCCGAATAGCCCCGTGGACCATTACCATTTTCGGGACCCAACGAAATATGGCACCATGGAATTAATTTAACGACGCTGTAGCGGCGCGGTGGAATTTGATAAAACGTGCCCTCACCCAATTCTTCGTGGGTAACATCAATTAGTATGGAGCACTGTCTTATATCGTGCATGCGCTGGAATCGTTTTCTTGTATATAAATTATTCCTGGGTGGCTTCTGCGATGAAATATGCGTTGGAGTGTGATCGAGGGGCGAGAATTTGACAAAATATTGATTTTTTAATTCTCTTTAATATCGCGTGAACACGTGACTGCATAATTTAATAAGGGGACCGGTCGGGTAAATAAATTTATAAGAATATATCAAACTTGAGAATACATTGACGGTGACGAAACTATTAAAAAATGACTAACAAAATTATCAAAATAATTCAATTTTTCATTTTACGAAGAATACTGAAAAAATTATTAGCAATACAAAATACAATCAGAATTAAAGATCATAATGATGAAGAAGAAACGAATTAAAAAGTTAACCCTCCTCTCTTTATTTTTAACGCGTCGCGTTTGAGATTGACCCTTCCGAAAACCTTTTCGTATTTTAGCCGCGTCCCGCCCTCTTTTAAGTCTCGGAATCTTGGAAAACTATCGAGGGCGTACAGCGAGGCTGATTAGAATTTTATTATCGCGAAGGAGGAGAGAAAAAAGCAGGGAAGAGGTTCAAGAAGGGTGGCATATGGCGCGACTCCTCCGGCTTTTGAAGTTTCGGGGATGAAAGAGGCCGACGTTCTAGAGTTTACTTGACTCCCGCCCCCTTTTCCCGAGGATTCCCCGCACCCTACAACCCCCTACGAACCCACCCACATACATATACACACACACAAACACATACACACCCTCTTTCACTTTCCCATACCATGACGGAGTCGTTACTCACGAAACGAGCTACGATCCCTCGTACCAAGTGGCCCGACTTGTCTCCCGAACTCTCGAAACGACTACCGCCACGGAAGACGTTGGCCAAACATCCGTGTGAATCCTATGGTTAGGCCATCTAGACCGTGAGGAAGATCCACGGAAAGCCGGATCCCATTTCACAGGGGATTTTTACTAATTCTTGCGACGAGATTTTAGGGTTGAAACTCTAGTATTTTGCGAAATAGTGAACGGGGATTTTAGGGATGATTTCAATCCATGGACATAAATTGGTCACGATAGAAAATGATTAGCCCTGATCAACTCTTACATCAATAACCAAAATTTTCTACGGTATTCGACGACTTTTGATAAATAAAAGTGTACACACCGAATAAATTGCGGGCAGCGTCTCGCTCGGTAATTCGAAGTGTCCAAGATTCGCGTTGAATATCCGGCCGCTTGTAAAGGAAGAGATACGGAAGTCGCGGGGATGTTAAACGGGACAGCAAATTGACAACGAAGAAGGAAAATGTTTCGCAGCCGGAAGAAGCATCGCCCGGTGGCGTAGGGTGCGGACGAGGATACAAGGTCGTACGAGCAGGCGTAGGTCGATCGTAATAAATTACCAGGAAAGTTGGATACACACGAACCCCGCGCGAGCCTCTCTCTCTCCCTCCGCGTACGTGTGTGTGTACAGCCGTGGTTATCCATCCTGGTTCACCCCACTCACTGTTATCTTATATGGCCGTACTTAGGGTACATTACCCGGAATACGAAAGGTACCGAGCCCCGAAATTTCTATTAGTTCTACAGGAGGAAAACCACTTCACGAAATGGGACCCTTAAGTTCCCCTGCGGAGCCACGAAAGCGAAAGAATCCTCGCAGAAGTCTCCGCTTTCCAACGAAAACACACCGCGTTCGATTATTTATACTATCATCCCCCAGGGGGTTCGATGCTCAATCCTCAATCCAATGCCAGCGAGAAATTTCGGCTAGTTTACGGCGATGATTGTTGCTCGATCCTATCTGCGGAGGAGTATCGAAATCTTGGGGTTGCTGTGATTTGTAGGTAATGGGGTGGTTTATTTTGCGTTTCAAGGTGGTGGTTTATGCATTTTCATTTTCTTGGACACTGTGTTATGCTTGATTTATTCCTGTTCCTACGTTCTTCAGCATCAACTTGATTCGGAGGGTTAAAAGAATGTCCCTCGAGTCCTCCGGACCCACCCCTAAACCGTTCGCAGCTCTTTCCGGATCTCGCTCGCCATTACTCTGAAACAATGTCGATCCGGGCCGAAATAATTCAGATCCATCGTCGTGGTGCACGGCCAGCTTTGTTTCCGAATAACCATGGGAATCGATTCCTCGAGTTCGGTTTAATCCTGCCCGGATAAACGACGCTCTCGGGTCACCGTTGATCCGCGTTATTCCGTAACTGCGTCCCCGAAGTTTGTGTCCCATCTCATGGCCTCCCGCGATCCGGCCACGCTGACGAAGGAAAATCGGGGAACCGATCAATTCCCGGGGACAATATTTTGCAGTAGTTTGATATTTCTCATGAGTATCGACTATAGTTCGGGAGGGGGACGTACGGCCGCCACCGTGCACTACAGCCAAGATGGGTAGACTAAGCGGCGGAGGTTGGTACTAAATCTCACCCTAAAGCATCCCTACCGAGCCACCCCTAACTACGCTACTAGTGCTCCTGCCACCCCTCGTTCAGTGTCTCGCATTGGCGTAGCTAGCGCGCCAAGGAGGCCACGATTTTCGCCAGGATTCCGTCGTGTGCTGCTCTCTCCTCTTGCTCCCTAAGATGTCCGCCAGCCTCGTTTCTCAGAGCATTCGTCTTCCTAGCCACAATTTTCTATCAAACGCAAGCGTACTTCCTTTATCACATATTTTTGAAGTTGTGACATTCATTGATTTTCTCGGGATCGAGCAGATAATTCCTTCTGTAAGGTGCCGGATCTTCTTTTCAGGATAGTTTTGATCAAGGCGATTTTCATTAGAAGATATTAGACGCAGGATTGAGTCTTTAATTCTTCGTTACATTCTTTCAGCAATGGAGAAGTAATCGATGTTCCTGCTACTGTTTCAGTAAACACAGAATTCGTGTTATACAAATATTATTCAAATCGTGATGTTTATTGATTTCCTCCATGTTACATTGTTTTAAATTTTCCGCACTGTCGCAGATCATTCAGAGCGAAGCAAGTTTTCGCAGCGACACGAGTCGAGGCCAACTAAGTGAACAGCATTTATTCCGTCCGCTGAAAATCCTCCGTGAAGCAGAACGATCGATAAGAGCGGCGATCGGTCTCGAGCCGCTAAAGCGATCTAAAAAGAAAATAGAATGGCGAGCAAACGAGGGACACGTCTCTCTCGATATGGTCGTTGGCTTTCGTCTCCTTTTTAGGACACTCGGCTTCATCCACCTATAAACCGTGTGTACATATGCCGGTATTATACCGTTTCTCTCTCTTCTCTCTTTCTCTTTCAGCTTTTTCCCGTCTTTCTCGTTCGCCTCGGCGCAAACGAGGATCTAGGAATCGACGTGCCGGGATACAACGTCGTGCGCTGGCTCTCCGCGATCGAGATTCGTTAGGTCGATCTATATTTGGACGAATCGATCGCGGGGAGGGGGCAGATACACCGCTAGACCAGCCTCGATTAAGGCTAATCGGGATTAATCTCGCGGATCTTACAATGAGAGACCGTGAACGAGCGAGCGAGCTCGCAGTTCTTCTGCGTCTATCCAGCAGGCCGGCACGCCGAGAGCGAATTAAAAAGAATTAATTAGAGAGAGATTAGATATGGAGGCTCTTGCTAACGACGAGAGCTGGCTCCGGACCCCGGCCGAGTCACGCAGTGATTCTTTTCTATGTGTGTTGCACCGTCGTCGTCGTCGCAGTCGTCTCGCTCGGTGTACGTAACCGGTGCATAAATCTATCGAAAATTGACCCTTCGTTAGTGGCTTAATTAACAGGATAAGTAACGATGGAACGCGGAACGCAGCCACCAACCACTGCCCCAGCCGAGATTTATTTCCTCATTCAGAGGACTCTTAACGCGGCCACCGAGTCGGCGATCCTTCAACGATTGTTCCACGGTCTTTGCAAATTCTCCGGGAGAGCGCGATTTACGCGCCGGATCTCGATATATGCTCGCGGCGAGCTTCTCTATCGGCTCGCTCGCGCAGCCGACTAACATTACCTGGTGCAAAAATCGTTACGGATTTGTCATGCACACACAGTAGTTGTCCAACTTTCTCACGCAGTTCTCCAACAAAAATCCAACCCTGTGGATCATGAAACATCATGAGACGAAGTAAAACCTGGATTTCCATTTGTACAAGTCACATCAATCCTATCTAACCTTCAAAATTGATTCCTTTCTCAAAAAAAGAATCCAACTAAAGTCATCCCTTTCACAGTGTCCTCTATCCCCATCAATCATCAAACAACGAGAGACCAAATCAAACCTACATTTCCATTTTTATCTAACTCAGGATGTTAGTCGCCAAAGTCACCCTGTTCACACCGATGTCGCATTCAACGGGATCGTCCACCTCCTCCTCCGTCAAACATCCCGAGACCGGACCCGCGCGAATTGATCTCCCTTTCAAAATTCACTCTCCGCTAAATCGCCAGTGAACGATCTCCGGGGCTATTTCCTTTTCTCCGCGCGATAAGTCTCGTGGGTCTTCGACGCGGAGGGGAACAGGGGATGGCCGGGGAGGCGAGGGGGTTAGGTTTGAGTCGGCCCGATAATCTCTGGGCGGTAGTGAGTGCTCGAGGTGTGTGCCCCGTGTCGAGTACACAAGCCAGTTGCTCGAGTACACCTCCGTGACTCGCAAGAAAGGTCAGATTAAGCCGTCTTCATGCTACGCTACCGAGCAATCCCGTTTTCCATTGAGCTTACGCCAGTGGCGTCGCCCCCAACCCATCTCTATAGTATACCCCGTCGCCCTGCAGTTAATGTGTTCCAGGGTGGAACCCTGCCTGCTCCCCTCGTCTCCCCGCCCCTGGTCCCTCGAACTCCCCTCCTGGCAGACCGCCCCCAATTTCAGCCCTCTTTCCACATCTACCCTTACCCAGAGAGACAGGGAGAGGTAGATATATTAGAGAAAGACAGTCTCTTCTCTCTCCGCCCCTGAAAACCCACCGAACTCTCCGGGATCTCGGGTTCGCCTCAACGAGAGAATATTTCTCTTTCTCTCTCCCTCCTTTCCGTGCTCACTCCCGACCCCCTCTGTTCTTCCAGCCCCGTCGCAAACCCTCGAACTCCTACGTTGCCTCTCGCTCTCTCTCTCTCTCTCTTTCTCTTCGGGTCTCTCGTCCTTCTTTCACTTTCTCATCCTCGATCCACCACCATCTCCTCCTACCACTTCCTCTTTCGCCTCTTCATACTGCTCCTCCTCCTCCTACTTCCACTGTCTTTGTTTTAGAAATTAGAAGCGGATTACCGAATCCCCTTTTCAGCTGCGCTGCGTTATTAACTATTACCTTTTAGCCGGTCACCCTTCCACGCCGAACGAGTTGTACCGGGAAATTAAATCACTTTTATGGAACGCCCGCGACGATTCTTTCCAACCCCGCGGTAGGGGTGAGTTTTCGACAAAGTCGCGAAGGGAAAATCTTTCTGTTGGATTTGTTGGCGTGTTGAACGATTCGCAGGGGTGGAGCATTTGCGGATGTGTACTGTGGTTTGCGAAAGCTTGGTTTGGTACCAAAAGGTTTTTATTATGTAGCTAATTCTCTTTTAAAAAATGTACTTTTATCATTACGTTCTTTTCGTTTGTCACTTTTCGTTTCCATAGGTTATTTCATAAAATTCAGAAAGAAAAAATGGTTTTCAGTGGTTAAAAGCGTCTCCATAAAATAAAGTGTCTTCGAGCTAATAATGTAGAAATGCGCCGGTGTTGATCAACATGTTTACACGTGTGCCGGTGAAATTATAAATGCATAAAAATCCGCAATATCGTATACAACATGTAAAATGTAATTGCTCGGTTCCCATTTGCGAAACTGCTCGTTTTACGAGCGAATCAACTTCTTTAGTGGTTCTTTATTAGCATTTAAACGTTCAGTTATAGCTAATCTGAGCGACT
The DNA here is from genome assembly GCA_028455765.1 of Lasioglossum oenotherae. Lineage (NCBI taxonomy): Eukaryota > Metazoa > Arthropoda > Insecta > Hymenoptera > Halictidae > Lasioglossum > Lasioglossum oenotherae. The sequence continues at coordinate 8,051,430 of CM052293.1, read as the reverse complement.
ATATCCTGTTCTTGAAAAGAAGAGTCTCGACGTACACTATCCGTCATAATAGCTGTCTAGTCTACTGCAATTACTCCAGATTCATTACACGTGACCAACGAGAGGATTGGGTTGGACAGCTGTTATAACTGTCTGTAAACGTCGAGTTACATCTTTCGTAAAACAGAACCGCAGTAATTACATTATTGATCTTCGCACGGTGTTTGACTTGTATACCTGCAGTTTATATTTGCTTTTTCTCGACGGTATTTTATCTATATTGCGCTATCCGTTCGACAGAAATTTTCATGTTGGTACTCGGATTACCGTAATCCGCGCAGTCAATAAATCACGGAGTCAATTACGAGTCTGTAAAAATCAATGGAACACACAAGATCTCATTAAACTTAACGCGGCTACGGATCGTCATTAATCTCCCGAATCTCTCGACGCATCAAATGAAATTTCGATTAATCTCGTTTCCTTCGAATCGATTCGAAATATTAATTTCCATAAACGTCTGATGTGTGTCTGATCTAGCAAAAGATGACTCGATTAAATAAAATTTAATTGCACTTCCCCTTTGATATCAATATCCGTAAATGTGGTGAATGAATAAATTCAATTCACTTATGTCTAGTATTTTTTTGGGATTTTGCAGTATCCATAAAAAATTTTGCCAACATGTCGGCTCCTTGAAAATCGGAGTTGTTTTTTGTTCGGTGCAAATTTATACTTCTAGTTGATTAACCAAGATAGATAATATTTCTGTTTTATTTCCGTTCAATTCTTTCAGTCGATGAATTACATTTTTCATGATGTCCTTAAAATAGAGTTGGGCAAAATTTTTAATCAACGATTGACGAATAAATGTCTACTTCAATCGTTAATCGCAATTAACAATTAATCTCCTAGTTTAGTCGTTAATTGCGGTTGACGATTAAATACTTATTAAATACTTATTAATCGCTAATTGGGAATGACGGTTAAATTTCTACTGTAGTCGTTAATTGCGATTAACGATTACATTCCTTTCAATTGTAATCGTCAATCGGATAATTGATTAATGATTAACTGCTGAAACTTCGAAATGAAATAAGGAATCAAAACTGTATATGAATACTGAGAAAAATGTAAACTGAGAGTTTTTGTTCAGATATATTTCTGTCAATTCTCCATCTCCGCTCTCTGACTCTATCTCCCTTCTTACTACAATTTATGGATAGACCGTATGGCGGTTAACTTCATCAGTCGATTAATCCAATCGCCGATTCTTCGATGATTACTTTTTTAATTGTACACATTAATCAATTAATCTTGATTAAAATTTTAATCGATTGATGCCCAACTCTACCTTAAAAGTAGGTATGAAAATGGGAATCTGCAAAAAAGAAATGTGAATGAGTATGTTTTTCCAATTTCCATAAAATATGGCATGGTGTTAATTAGTTTTCTCAAAAGTTCCATCATTGAATTTATATAATTCGTTTACACATAGCGAGTATGTCAAAGTTTTATTGGTATTACCCGGTTTTGTTGAACAATTACTATGGTTTACAGTATTTTACAGACGCAACATATCACTTGAAAATGGTCCACATTTGGATCGAAACGTCGAGAACAATTTAAATTGCAAACTTGCTTAGTGAGTAACATTTGATCATGTTTCTTTCCATAAAATAGCCTCACTTGGTAGTGTTTGGTGAATGTAGAGGAGCGTGTTTCTGTTGAGCAACCTGTGCAGAAGAGAAGGAACGCACTTCCTCGACTGGTGGGCGCGGCAATACCCTGAAGAATTTACACACGTTGGCCCGAATCGAATCGGATCGGATCGCGGTAGTTCCTCCGCGTACTTTCCCCGGAGCCGGTCCCGTCGGCGTTTATCGTCCAATTTCGATCTCAGTCAATTTTCGCGTTATCTAACGATCGGCCTTAATTATATCAGCTCTCGGCTGGTACGGCGTACGGGTTCGGCTGGTAATGGCACGAGGCAACGTCGGAGTTCCGTCTTCTTGCTCGCGTGGGCTTTTTGCCGTGTCCTCGCGAGAACGCTCGACAAGGAGCATCAGCCGACAACGACCGACAGCGGTCTTATGATTATTTTTTCTTCTTTCTCCCTCTCTCCCTCTCGCTCCCTCTCGTTTCTCTTTCTTTCGTTCTTTGCGCCGGAGAACGCCGGGCTCGCGAACGGGGAGGGACCACGCGGCGACGAACACGACGAACGAGAAGAAGAGGCGTCCGGGTCGACGACTCTCCACCTTTCTTTCTCGTCTCCGTTTCTTCTTGCTCTCTTTCTCTCTCTATCTCCTCTTCCCTTGTACTTTCGATGTGTCTCCACGAGCCGTGCGACGCGGAGTGCGGATCATCGCGAGACCCGCAGTTTACACAGTTGGCCTGGCGAGGTTACCTAATTATTTGTTGCCCGCCGCACAATGACGAAACGTTCCCCACACCGACAGGTTACATTGCTCTTCGTCTTCCTACGCTAGTGCCACCTCTTTTCCTTTCCTCGATCGCTTTCTTGGTTACCTGCCGATCAGGTGACACGTGCAACTATTCATCGACGATGCGTCGACCCTGAGGAACGTCTATGATCGGCTCGCCGCACTGTCATCCGAGAATTCGGGTGTCAATAGAATGAGCATGGGTCTCCTCTTCCTCGTTAGCTTTCTTGTTTTCCAACGATATGGCGCCCAGGTGACACGTGGAATGATTTCTAGCTCATTCGTCAACCCTGAAGAACACTCGTGATCTAGTCTGCGCACTGTGACCTCAGATATGGGTTCTTTCGCTTTCTTTCTTTAGCTTTGCTGTCAACTGCCGTTTAGGTGACACGTGGAATAATTTCCAACTGATTCCTCAATCTCGATCAGAGTGTAGATCATCCTATCCCCGTTTAATAATTTTAATATGTTGAAGCCAACACATTGATGCTCAAAAATTCTTTAAATTGCATCTACTCGTTTTTGTCCGGAGTGCATAAGATCCACAGTCTTCAGCAAGGTGTTGAAACGAATCAACTGCGAGATGAGCATTGGGATTTTTTGATTCGGGTTCGATCATGTTTATCGCCCCGGGGGGTCAACGCATTACCAGCAATCGTTCCGAGTGGAATCGTACGAGTTGTTCACCCACGATCCCACGTCGCGAGCAGCCGGACCACGCGAAACATATTCCGATGGCAACGAGTCCGAAGAGAAGCATCGAGTTGACACCAATCATCTCGGGGACCTTTCTATTGGAGATACTTGATCCGAGCTTCGAACCCAGGGAAGAACAGTTGGATCGGATCGATCGATCCCCGATGCTCGTCTAGGTCTACACAGGTACGGTAGAGTAATATCCGAGCTAGTGGGCAAGTGCACGAATAACAGAGAAAATTTCGTTTATTTAAATCAAGAGACTCGAGAGAGAATTGCATTCTCTTCCTCGAAGTCCTCTATCAGCCAATATCTCCTGAAGGTACGTGAGGAGAGCATTTGTCGAATTAGAGACAACGTTTACACAAGACTCGTGCTATAAAATAGTAAATCCTGGGACAATGGGTCGGAGGAGTAGCAAATAGGCTGTGAAGTTAAGGTGGGTTCGAGGGTGTCAGGTGGACAGAAATGATGAATGACTATGGCTGGTAGTAGCTGTAAAATAATTAAAGGCGACAGGTACCGAGCTACAGTGAAAATAAGCGTACAGAACAATGAGGCACCAGCACTTCGCAGTTAGGGGTTTGTACCTGAGGTTGTTCACGGCGGTTAGAAGTTCCACTAGCGACCCCCGTGGTGTCCGCAAACCCGAAACTTCGACAAGCTCGTGATTTTTTGGGGTGGTAGGGAATGTCAAGCTGCAGGAGCTACATATAATAGGACAAGATAAAAATGATGCAACCATTCTTTGCGTTTGATTAAATTGGCAGTCTATTGATGAAATTAAAAATATTTAAGAATCCTGTCGCATCGTTTCCAACTCTGTAAAATTGTTAAGAAAAGAAACAAATGTCTACCTAGTTAATGTCTGACAATTGATACAGACAATTGTTGTTTCGCATGAAATCCGCAATCTCGTTTCACGGGCTAAAAAATTCCTCGTCGATATCAACGTTTTCAGTTATGAATTCTCCAAGCGCATGGAGGACCACAGTCTACTAATAAGAAAAATCGGACGCTCGCCCCACTTCGGAGCACTATGCTTAATAAATTCAGCGGAAGTGCTCGATTCGGAACTTTCCCTGCAGGGTGGCGTGTTCCCCATTTTTACGATCCCGTAAATAATGGCCGGCTCTCCGGGCACCGTCGATCCAGCGGCAATTTTATCTGCATCAAGATGTTAATCTACGCGGCGTATATCAGATCGGGACACTCGAATACGGAGAAAAAATAATAAAAAAGAAGTCGCACGGTTGAACTCGAGTGCGCGGCAGAAAGTTCGTCAAGCCTGAAGATAAATAACGACGCTGTACAAATAAACAGTTGCGTAATTCCGATTCGTTGATTCAGTTGATAAGTATCGTAGGAGCTTGGTCCGAGGCCAGGTTTTAACGACCGATCCGCATCGGTTTCTCGCCGGCGAGTTTCTCGGGCCGGTCCCTCTGGTCAGAGACGAGAAAATTTTACGTCTCTCTGCCGCGAGGATTCCCCGGGACTCCCGTGGCGCAGTTGCTGGCATTAATATGGCCGCTGTAAATCTCGAAAGGTACTTGTCGCGCCGCTACACCGGCATATGGTCTTCCCGAATATCATTTCGACGCACCTTGCCCTGTCCCAACGAAAAAATGCAGGTCTGACCGTTACCTTTCCCGGTTAGGGTGGCCCGGAATCACTCTAATTGCGTACCGAATTCATTTCTCGCTGAACCGTGCTTCCTTAGATGTTGCACGAACTTCTAAACACGTTGTAACACACGTGATTAAGGGGCGTACACGAAAAATAATTGTTATTGCCCCGAATTCATTCCGGGAAGGTCAGGTGGAATATTTTATGGAGGGGTTTTATTGTCTTGTAATATTTTCTGGGAGGTCAGAGATGAATCAATTTTTATTGTATTAAATTGAGGTTTTTAAATGAGAACAAAAGAAGATTTTTGTTTTAAGAAAAAAAATTGCTGGATAGAAATCTTTATCTTCTTTTAATACTCTTGCACTGGCAATTTCGTCCAAGTTTTCTTAGCATCTACTCATGTTCACAAGATGATCGAGTAGCAGCAGATCTTCCAGCAAGTTGAGGAAAAGAAGGACTAGCAAGATTCCCGTAAGTTTCGCGGTGGTCGCGTGTGATCCGCCGAAAAATCCAGCTTGTTACGCGTCCCAACGAGCCGGAGAGGCGTGCATCAATTCTGCGAACGGACCGGGGCTAAGTTGCACCGTGTTGAAGCGTCGCTAAACGATCTGTTAGGCGAAAATATCTTCATTCCGCGGGGCGAAAGGGCCGCGACGATACCACGGTTTCGGAAAATCTGTCTCGGGAGACAAACGAGATACCTCCGTGGCGCCAAAGGTAGTGCTCGTTAGTTGGAAATTCGTGAGTAATTTTAGTGTCGTACCCACGCGACTGGCCGAAGGTATATAATTACCTAACCTCACCCGACCCAATCTAACCCACTTGGCAAACGAACGAGAGTTCCAGTTTTCCCGGATTGAAATCCGGATATGACCAGCCGGACGTTCGACGCGGAAAAAAGTTGCTCGATATACACTCGGGAACAACCCGAGAACCACTCCCGACATCGCCTCGATACATGTCCGGAGATGGGTCCATTGAAACTCTGTTAACGAGGCAGACCAGTACTTTCATCTCTGAAACTTTTTATTTATTTTGTTGGACGTTTTTACAACTGTAAGATATAAACTGAGGCTTGAACAATACTTGATGCAACGGTACTCTAAATTTATTTGATCGTCTCATAGAGAAAAATGGAGAACTGGTTTTCGTTTGAATATTTCCGGCTCGGTGGAACGGGGTACCCTAAAGTTAATAATATAAAAAAAGAGTAACATCTACAGTTCCTCGTGAGGAATTTCCACAATGTTAATAAAGTTCAGTGGTCTCCACCGAAGGGTCTCCACACAGTTTGTGCATTCCTGGCCAAACGCTCGAAGCAACGGTACCCTATAATGATTCGATCGTCTCGGGCAATGTCTATGATCTCCCGTGGAGAATTTTACAACTGATGGACAATTTTCAGCAGTGTTCGGCAAAAAGACCACACAGTCCGAATGTCTCCGAGCAACGGTACCCTAAAAACCGTGCGAGAAGAAAGGCGATGGTTTGACCGGACGGAGGCGAAAGGTATTTCACGAAACGGGAAAGTGCGTGCTTCCCGTGTGATGTACTCGTTCCAGTCTCGATATTCTCGTTCGATTTCGCATCCGCAAAACCCCGTGGTCCTCCGTGTTTCATTCGTTCTTCGGCTTCCCGGTAACGCAGAGCTTTTGTCTCCCGACGACGCCGGGGCACTTTCGCGTGCGCCGCCGGAAAAGACGATTCTCCCTCGCTCTCTTCCTCTCTCTTTCGGCTCTCTTTCCGACTCAACAAGTGGACCGATGTTTTCGGGACGGCAGAGAGAGAGAAAGAGAGCCATCCACCCACACTGGTCTCCCCGTCGTCGTCGTCGTAGCTACACGAAGAGAGTGGTGGGTTCTGCGGGCAAAAACGCCGGCCCTTCGCGCTAGGGGTTGCTTCCTGTGAGTAGGGAACGTGAAGGGGGAGCCGAAACGCTCTCTGCTCCGACATACTGGCTCGAGGGGAGAGGAGAGAGAGAGAGACTGCTCTCGCAGGGACTGAGAGGCCCGAGTCTAGCGATGGCTCTGAAAGAACCGCGTTTTTTGGTCTCACGGAACCTTCCGAATTTTAAAATATCGTTTTCCTAATTCTACTGGCAACACGTTGTCTGCCACGTTGTCCACATTTCAGTGGCGGAATTATTTTTATAAATTTGCCTGTGGCCTATGAAGTGAGAGAGGAGCGAAAAGAGAATCTTAATTTATCCTAATTTTTGTGGTCGCAGAGTAGGCGATATCCCTACATCTAAAAGAATGACTAGAAGCTGCGGGAGGGTTGATGACATTTGCATGCGAGTATTTCAGATATGCAAAAAGCATTGTATCGTTTTATGTCACTGAATTAATCAACTGCAAAAACAGGTGACTCCAGCATCCGTCGTTGACCGCGCACACCATCGTATTTTATTTCGGTCAATGTATACTATTGTAGTATTTATAACGTATGCAAATGCCGATCCATCTGGCTGTCATCAGCCACTCAGCCTGGAACTCTTAAAAATAATCATTGAATGAAGATAGATCCTTCAATCCAACTTGTCGGGTCCTATCATCTGGCTAGTGAAATTCTGCAGACACGAAGCATACGACCATCACAAAACCTACGAAGCTTCAAATTTTTCCAACACAAAGGACTCCAAAAGATACACTTCGTAAAACAAACTTTATGGGAGCAACTTGTAAACTGAAAATTGATGAAAAATCACCTCGATCGATCATGTAACTATTCTTGAAAAAACTGTCCAATTTTTTCGAAATTCTGATACACTTCCTGTAAGAAACTTTAAAGGATCAACCTGTAAATTGAAAATGGATGAAAAATCACCTCGGTCGATTATGTAACTGTTCTTTAAAAAACTGTGCAATTTTTCCGAAATTCTGATACACTTCCTGTAACAAACTTTGTGGGATCAACCTGTAAATTGAAAATAAGAGGAACACTATCCCAATCAGCAATATAATTAAATTGTGAATCAAACTCAAAACATTTGGAAAACACACAGATTCATCCAAGAATCCTCAGATTTCAACTTTTAGAGCACAATTCGAGAGTAAGAGGTTCGAGCGCCCATCGCTAGCCGCGCATCCGTAGCCGGTTGGAGGGGATTAGTTTGGGATTGTAGTGGGGGCCGTCATAGCCGGAAGGGGAGGGGTGGGGCGGGAGCCTCCCCTCGCGAAGCGTCAGTCTCGTCGCGTACCCCGTGCAGGAAGGATCCCGCGTGGTTGCTCCTCGTCGTCTGTCCACGCAGGTCGCTTCTGCCCTGCCGATCGATCTCGCATCCGAAATTCTCGCCTTCCGTCGTCACGTTGACTATATTCTCTCGTGCACAGTGCTCCATTGCTATCGTTCGTCGAGTGGTGGCTCCAGTTTGTCCGCGAACAGTCCTCTCGACTTTAGCTCCGTGCATCCTCGCGTCCCCACAGTGCGCTTCGCTTTCTGGTACAATTCCGTGAACAGGTGTTCGTCTTTGGTTGAAAAAGCGACGCCGCGCGTCGGATGGTGTATGGACGCGCGGGTGAATGCTAGTGGTACGCGATGCGTCCTCGTGGCACGCGGCGGCGTCGAACCTTGTGAGGCTCAACCCGAGCAATGCTCCGATCTGACTCTGTCCCCTAATCGTCAGTGAAAACCGAAGAGTTGCCAGTGTGTGCTCGGTGATCCCTGAAATCCCATCGAAAGTGGCGAGCTGATATGCGCCCCGAAATACTAGGAACGTGTGCGCACTGTCCAGCGGAGCTCATCTGCTAGAGCCATCCCCTAGCGAGCAGTGTTCTGACTCTGCCCCTGATCATTAATTCTCAGTGAGAAACCGGAGCAGTTGCCAGTGAGTGCCCGGAATTTTCTAGTGGCAGCCTGATATGCACCCCGAAATCCTCAGTGGAACGTGAGCCCACTATCCAACGGATCTCAACAACTAAAGTCATCCCCTAACGACCAGTGCTCCGATTCGACTCTGCCCCCAATTACCTGCGTTTCTCAGTGAAAGACCGAAGAACCCTGTTTGTGCCGTTGTGTGCCCGGTGGTTCTACAAGTCCCATTAGAAAGTGGCCGTTTGATATGCGCCCCGAAATCCTCGAAACAGAGCTCATCAGCTAAAGCCACCCCCTGGCGAGTGACTCTGGCTACCTAGCCGGACGATGAGAGCGATACACCACGGTCGAGGCGCGATCGTCACCAAGATTTGATAGCGAACCACCTGGCGGCCGAGACTCGGCCTCTCTCTCTCTCCTTCCTCTTCTATCCTCTTTCCTCCTTAGAGTAGCGACAGTCTAACCGCAGGACCATCCCCCGCTCCCCTCTCACACCAACCACCTTCAAGGTGGCCGCGAGATGCAGTCGAACACAATACTGCGCGACGTCGCCAGCACGGAGAAGCTGATGGTAAACAACAACAATCTGAACAACAACGGCTCTCCCGGCGCAGACATCATGTTCCAGATGGAGGACGACGGGCTGACGCAGCTCGGCAGCGTCTTCCAGTCGGCATACCAGTCGATCGTCGGCGGTGGTGCGCAGGTAAGACCCGTTTCCAACCCCTTTTCGATGCACCCTGCACTCGTCGACTACCAGTTGCGTCCGCAGACGAAAACAGTTCCATCGATTTTCAACGCTGATCAATAGGCGAACGTCTCTGCTCTCTGGAGTTCGACTCCACGGAGTGAAAAAGAACAACGTTTAGAAATGTTGTTCGAGGACGGGAACAGCGATTGGTGATTCTTAGCGTACTTCAGTTCAAGGGAAACTAGTTGGAACATTTTTAGTCTATTAACTAGCTAGAACAGGTCTACAGTAAATAATTTTGTCACAGAAGAGTATCTGCTTTTCTGGTTTCAAGAATCGTGACGTGGACGTTGAGAAAAAATAACCGTTTGAAAATTTAGTTTAGGGACCACAATAGCTCGACTGACCAAGAATAAGCCCTCAGTTAGCAATAATATAATAATAATAATAATAAAAGGAACGTTTCCCCTCTAACAACCGTAATACTGGGAGGTTGAAATCGGAAATTACCACCTAATAATTTGGTGTATCAATCTCTCAATCTAATCAATGCAGGCCACCAATTAACAACGACTTCACTAAAAGACAGTTCGCTTGCCGAGTTTTAGGGGTTGCAAAAATGAAGGTTCTTAGTAGTCTCTTAGCTGGCCAGAGAGGGTAGCCGCTCGCCGCGTTTAAAATAGGGGCAGACCGGATGCACCAGTTGGAAACGAGTTCCTTTCAATCTCGGCCAGGTTTTCACGGTGCACAGGGTTTCCCTGTAAATCCGATTGTGCGTCGATTGAAAATAGAGACACGTTTACGATTTTCTCCGCGCGGCCGACGGAGCGTGCCGAGCACGCCATCGGCCCACTGACGTCACTGTTACGTCACGAGCATGGCCGTCGTCACGTGGGCGGGCACGATGGTCGTCCGCTTTTTTCTTTTTCAATGCCGGCACCCTCGCCTCGGATACGCGGGGTGCGCTGGAATTTTTCTTTCTTTTTTTTTTTTTGTTGCGGCCCGGCTCTCTGTTGTCTTTGTGCGTTTCGGATACATCGCGCTTTGATTGCTCTTGGGCTTTTTAAAATGTTGCTCTTGACGTGTCGCGACGACATTTTGCCTCGTCTGGGGTTGTTGGTGGTTTAATATTGTTGACGTTGACACGATAAGCGATAAGCGGCAATATTAAAGCTTAAAATGTGCTTTTTTTTTGATAAAGTATCGAAATAATATAATATTTTTCTCTGAATCAAATTTTTCTGATATACTGAACGAATTTTTTCATTATTTTCTTGCTGTTCAAGCAGAAAATATAGGCTGACGTTTCTACTCGACTCCGATAGGAATGGCGGACAAACTGCTGCTTGAAATTCTACTGCCTCCGATTCTACAATGTGTTCGTATAGATTTATACCCCGAGTTCCGATCCACCTTGTATAATTCAATATTCTAGAATCCATTGTGTACAGTCCTCGGAAACATTTTTCAGCTGCAGGGCATGGCGCACAACTTTCCCTTTTCTCTCCGCGCGACCGGTTCAGTGTGCTAATTCAATTTTGCAGAGGAAAATCGAAAAACAGCGACCGCCACGAAACACAAAATGAACGAACAAACTAATAGAAGATTCTAAGCAGGTTATAATTCAATGGCGATTTTGATACTGCGTGTCAAAATGAACTCGGACTCCATGAGATCCAGATGCGTTTCGCTTGGAATTTACGGCGGTGGTTCGGCCTGATTATCTCCGCGAAGTCAGTTCGCGTAATAAGGAATATCAGAAACAGTAGCACGGGGGTGCCGGGGGTGAACGTCTATTTCGACTCGTATGGCGGCAGTGACTCATCATCATGCCGGCATTGTTTCGTTAAATGGAATTTCTATCTAATTTAAATGCGGCTTAGCCAGAAATAATGCGATTATGCGTTAGCTTATTCTGTTTGTTAATCTCCTTTGCACACCATTGTCACCCTGACGGCCGAGAGAGGCTGGGGAGAGACGAAGAGAGAGACGGAACGCCACGGTGTTCCGTGTACACATCCCCCCGCCCTCTCCCCCTCTTTTCCATAGTTGCCACGCCGTTTTGTACGGCACTGTACATTATTTCGCTACAGTCCGCGCAGCACAGCCGCTAGATCCTCTCCGGCTTATGGACTGGTCGGTGCGCAGCGGTTCTCCTTTTCCACTTGCAACTTTAATTTCCCCTTAATCGCGCGCGCCTTCCGGAAGTTCCCGTGTTCCCATAAATCTCTTCTGCGAGAGCGAACCTCGCGAGTACCACGTCTCGCGTTTTCCATCGAGAGAGCCCCTCGGGCTTTCACGCGGTTTTCCCGGCAGAGAGCTGCCGCTTCTCGATAGACCCCGATAGGCGATCCAGGTCGACGAGAGACGATATTGAAATTCTTCTTTTTTATTCGTTGCGCAATCTTCTGCTTGTCTACCGCCGCGTCACTTGCCAATTGCCACCGCACAATAGCGGTCTAATTACAAAGGACCAACGTCAACGCGGGAGACAACAGGTTAGAGCGGGGCTCTCTCACCTGCGCGGCCACGGATCGACAGCTGTCGATCCATTGTTCGTCTTCTCGCAGCGCACCGATCGCGCGCGGAATTGGAGCGGGCGACTTTCCGCGAGCGTCTTTTTTCGAATTCCACAAGTCGGAGGATGGAATTTCGATCAGGTTGGCGCGGGGTCCCTTTCCCAGCGACACGCCTAATGATTTTCAAACATTCGTTTTCGATCGTCAGTGTTTCAAAACCCGCCAATACAATTGCACTTTTCTATTTTAATACTAAGTCTACCACCATCGATCAATTTTATCTCACAATTATTGAAATTATGCGGATCCTCGTGCAAAATAAAAATTGTCTTCGTTAATTGCAGGACACTACCCAAAAATGTGTTTTCGTTTTCTATAATAAATTAAGCAGTTGGACGATGTTTCGAAAATTCCTGAAGCGAATAAAAATGCACAAGTTCCACGAAACAAAAATTGGAGTATCCTCCCCGAACAAACTCGACAAGTCTTAATCCTTTGCACTCGGTTGTTTGCACCATTAAACAAAATATTGTTTACATTATTAAATATATCGGTATCTAATCAACAGACTGCGGATCTTCCTGCATTTAAATTTCTTCCGGAATTTATGAAGAAATTGGTTCTCGGTGAAATATAAAAGGGAAAAGATTTTAAAAATTTAAGAATGCTGTAATGTTGTTTTTAATGTAACAAAGTCGTTGAGGGTTCAAATCAATTTTTATATTATTCCTACTTTCCACACAATCAATGAAAAACATTTTTATTTTACATAAAGATCCGCAGTCTACTAATCAATTACTAAACATTTAGGTATTGTATGAGGTATTACACGAATTTCGTATCCAGAAAATTTCAAAAATCACAGGCAACGTAAATATTCTAGATCGGAGGCAATGTTTAATTTTCCGGTTGAACTAGTTCCGAGTGCCAAAGATTAAAAATTAATCATACCTCGCCGAACTCCTCTAAAAATTCCCAACCACTTGGCGCACCGTGAATTCGCAAAACTCCGCGATAAATCGACAAGCGAGATAGAGAAAAAAAAGCATGTTAGAACGGCGATCGGAAATTTCCATAAACATCTGCGTCGATCCAACGATTTCCTGGCAGCAATCTCTCTCCATCTCATTAATAACTCGGTGAACCGTCCCCCAAAAATTCTTCCACCCTCTGCCGAGGATCGTCGGGGCATACTAAAGTACCCTAACGACTCGGAGCGGAGAGCGCGCACCGTCACCGAAAATCGTAGATCCCTTTACCTGCCCCCGAACAATGAATTCATTCGACGAGGATTTATCGACTGAACGTAGGGGCGATATTTTTTTATCCCCCCGCCGATCTCGATTTCGAGAGCGTCTGGTGGAACCAGTTTTTGATCGGGCCGTGGTAAGGCCAGCCATTTCCGGTCTGCTCTCTCTCTCTCCTCCCGGTTCGTATATCCGGTTCTCGGTCTCTCGAAACGTGTTCGAAACGGTCGGCGCTACGCGGATTTCGAGGAGCTTTTTTCCGGGCTTTGTCGGGCGTAAAATCTTGGCCGAGTCATCGTCGACCCACAGAAACGGAAGAAAGAGAAATGGAGAAAGAGAGACAGGAGTGGAGAGAGCCGACGGAGGCGGCCACTTAAAAATACTACAACAAAAAGCGGAGGGCAGCGTTCGTTATGAAAGCGTTATCTCTCTTTGGGCCGGACTTAATTAGCCGCTCGCGCGCTCATTTTTCCGCTAAAAACGGACTCGCAATTAAACGTTTAAATTAGCGGCGACTCGTAAGTGGCCCCGGCGAAATATCGCTGCTCTCTGTTTCGTAACGCGGGTCGCCGCGCCGCAATTTCGTTCGCCAGCTTCAACATCCGAGCCGTACGAGGTCCATCCGCCGACACCTCCGCCGGAGAGAGAGACATTGTAACTTTTTGATAACGAGCGTGATCGACGGTGTAATTGGCCCGTCGCGTTTCTCCAGTTAATACGATTGAACGCTTGCTCGCAGGAACGAGTGGAACGGCATACAGCCGCTGGCAAAAGTAATTTTTGATCCGTTACGCACAATCTTCCAAATTGGAGCGCGTTTACTCTTTTCCCAGGAAATTGGTATCGTTGAGTAAAACGATCCGGCGGACATTATCTTTAATGAAATGATACAAAAGTGTTATAAGCGATACATTTTTCTATGAATAATTTTCCAGTACAAGATGAATATAAGGATCAATTTTTTACAAGTACAATATATTAATAAATAAGATAGCCTTACTGATGAGTCCTCTAGCGGGTCCAGGACGAAACACCACCTGTCGTTTTCCCCCAATCACAATTTTAACTGATCGAACTTGACGCCGATAACATTATTACATTATTTCCGTATATTCAAACAATTACGATCGAGAAGAATTCTACTGTACAATATATTAATCATGTGGATGGGATTGAATTGAAAAAAAAAATGATTTTGGTCGATAACGATCTGGGACAGGGCAGATGAATGAATTATTTTGACCCACTGTGGTTTCCACGCAGCTTCCGCGACGCGACGTTGCATAAAATTGTATGTACACTTTCGACTGCATTACATTAACACACATAGCCACGCACGCGTGTTTAATAATTGATTATTAATCATATAAATAAATATGGTGAAGCTGAATCTAAACGATGCGTTCGTCGTCGGAGCGGTATCATATTTCTCTTGCACGAGCATGTAAATTTCGTGGTTTGTTAAAAATTAATTTTTCTGAAATTTCGTTTCGCCGCCGATGAATGTTATCGCTCAAGGTGTTCCACATATTATGCAAATTATGTAAATGAGCTGTAATGTATGCTGTTCTGGACTCATTTTCTACAGGAAGAGTTTCAATATACTGGAATCGGGTAGAACGAATTTATTGTAGCACAAACTGATGCACAATTGTTGTTGGAGAAGATTTATTTAGAATATTCGGGGTGAGAGAAAATTGTAATTTTCTTGTGGTCCTCAACCCCTATTTTCTAGCACTCGACATCGAATAATTTCACAAAACATCGGACACTGCCAGAAAATTCGTAGTTCTACGTTACAGATGTAGACGCGTGGAACAACGCAAACAAGAATGCAGTTCGAAATTCCGAAATTCGCGCGTCCCAGCGTGAATTATCGATCGGATTCGCAAGGGTTTCGATTTCACGCTCGGTCAAAGTCGGTACGAGCGTTCGGTCCGGCAAAAAGCTCGAAAACGAAACTGGTTGCGGCAATAAAGTGGCACTTGTCGGCCAATTCGACGATAGGGGAAAGAAAAAACAATCAGCTTCGAGACCGGAGCCAGGTCGCCGTCCCATTTATATCAATTCTATTCATTGCCGCTTTTAACCTAGCCCTCGCCCGTCTCTCAGCGGTTCTCATCCGCGGTCTACTTCGATATCCGTCATCCACCAAACCGATCGATTACTAACTCGATCTCGACACTCATCATCTTCGAGGATCGAAAATTGGGGACTTAATCAAAAGTGTATTAAGTGGCGAGCGTGATTAGCATCGAAACGACCGATAAGTCCTCGAACTCATCGCTCGCCATAGGTCGTGGGCCGGGTCGGGCCCGATTTGCATAAAATTTTGGTCTCCCGGCGAAGTTCCTCGGCAACTGGGAACTCGATAGACAGGTGAAACGAGGCGATGTAACGGGTCCTGTCGGTTTCATTCAATTCCCTGGTTTCGATCAGCAATTACCTCGACCTCCTGGAAGTCAAACCGATTTTTTGTGATCCAAATTTGCTATAGTACCTCATCTACACCAGAGATTGGTGTAGATACCCTTTTGACTACTATGGAACATCAAGTAAAAGGAGACTATAAAAATTCATCATTTATCCTTAATTATTAATCTATAAAACAGCAGACTACAGTTTTCCCAGCCAAAATGTACCTCTAATTTGAAAACAAAAATGGTGGAGACCTCTGTTGGGGTAGTTCAAGTCAAATAAATTACTCCGTTCATCAGATTATGTTTCCAAGGCGTAGCGGAGGTCCCATGCTCGACTCTTGTTTTCGCTAGTGAAGATGTTTGGTGCTAAGTGATATTTGGAGTGTGTGGGCACGAGAAACTCGCGATGTGTGCCCATGTAACCCATGGGACAGCTTTCACGATCGACGTCGGGCGCATGACCCGATCGTCTCGAATTTTCGTCTTAATTGAACGAGCATTACGCAGAGACCAGGACCACCGCCATCGACGAGCACTTTCGCTTTCTCGTTTCTCTCATTCTCTCTCCTCCGCTTGTACAGTTGATCGCAAAAGTAGAACCGCGCGCGTGCCAGGAGTCGCACCAGGAAAAAGAACGTTGTTCAAATAATACAATCAATCGCGATGACGACGATCGTCTGTGTTGAGATGTTTTCTCAACGCTGATTCATACATTTATTCACTTAGCGAACGACAATTAAGGTTAAACGTTTTCGGTCCCACGACACGACATTCTATTTTATTCCAATTACTGCGCGGTTTATTCGTTTAGGCTTTACTATTCGCTCGCAATGTCAGAATTGCATCGCGTGCATCGGCGATCTCAGCACTTTCTGAATGCTATGAATTCGGAACGTTGTTGGAACAAAATACTAACCTACCAGAACGTACTGCTAAAGACTCGACTCATTTTCGAAATTTCATATGGCCATATCTTCCCCCAACTTCTAATATAAAAGTCCTGGTACAGAAACTTTTTTAATAAATTCCACATCACGTGTAACAAATACTCCAGTTCGTAATCCACAATTCTGACTAATTTTCTCGCTAGAAAATCTATTTTTAACCTCACGAATCCTAGATTTCGAGAGTTCATGTATTCGTATCATCCCCTAACTCGTACCAAAGAAATCTCGCTGAGAAAATTTTCCAAACAAATTCCAACGAATGCAGCATACATTCCACAGACGGTGTATTAAAACTCCGACTAATTTCCTATCCAAAAAGCCAGTCTTCAACCCGCAAATCGTTGGAAACATCCGGAGCGCGGAGCTCCAATCATCTCGGCGACCTCGCCGTTGAAATCCTCTGCTGGAGCATAGCAGCCACGAGTTCTATCGGTGCAGTAATTATTAACAAGTCAGCCCGGCATCTATTCAGCAGGTATATCCCGAAGTCGCGAATAAATTGCCGACGGAAGGAATTGGGGCGATATTAGAGAGGTGGCCCCGGGGCGAGAAGCCAGAAGCCAAAGGGTCCTCGAATTTCCTGCGGCGTGGTTCCGGTTGATCGTCGCTGCTCCTCTCGTAATCTATGGTCGGGATTAGCATTGGTACTTAGGCACGTATGTGTAACCCATATGATCACGCTTGTAGCTACAGATCCCGTGCAGCAGCCTTGCGCTCGCGCGAGCGCGCGCGCACTCGAGAGCAGTCCACTCCACAATTTGCGCCCGACATATACACACGCGTAAATAGATACTCCACCGGGGAATATATTCGCAATGGGGTGCGCGCGCGAGCGCTCACACGAGAACGCACACGGACGTAATTAGATACACGCACACGGTACCAGCACAACCGAGTATCCTCTCGCATACCAGTTATTCGCGTGACAACAGTATATCCCTGCGCCTGCAGCTCCACTAATAGCGGTATCCTAGGATCCAACGCGCGCGCCGACTGATATATCCATTCCTCGTAACCATTATCCCCTTGGTTCTGTTTGCACGGATATGTTGCGTCGGGGGACACGCGTATTTCGCGCACACCTAACCTACACCCCTCCATCCGACTCGGATCACCGGACTTTTGCGTTTGATCCGCCCCTGACCCGCGATCATCACAGTTTCGACGATTTCCGCGGCGATCCACGGCCAATCTAGTCCGCCACGGATTACCGCGATACGACCACCCCGCATTAGCGACCCGAATCCCGTTTCTTGGCCGGCCTGTCGCGAACACCGGAAGGGGAATAGCGAATTTTTGGGGGTTGAAGGTTTGGTATCTCGCTGAGAGATGGAATTAGAAGATACAAAGTAAACATTGTAAACCCTTCTGCTGCACACTGAACCAGAGCTGGGCATTTAATCGGTCATCCGATTGACGATTGATAATCGTTAGTCCCGATTAACGACTAAAGTAGAAATTTAGTCGTCAATCGTCGATCGATTTTTTGCCCAACACTGCACTAAACGATATACAGGGTATTTGTTGTACAAAAAAAATGTTCAAACACATGTTGCATGGTTCCTAGGGGGACATACAGTGCTGCAATCAGATTTTTGTTACTTCGATTTTTTATCAAGATATAGAAGTCACCTTCAGTGTATTAAATAGAATGCCTAATAGTTTTTATTGAACTCGGATCAAGCACAAAATCTGCGTAAAAAAGTATTGATCTTCATATATCATAAATCTAATAGTTAACGAGATATGATCGATATAATTTCCTATATGTGTAATAGCTATTACCTGGAAGATAGTAGGTGCTAGAACTGATACCCTCAATTTGAATAAATACATATGGAAAATGATTTCGATAATATCTCGTTAACTATTAGATTTATAATGAACGAAGGTCAATATTTTTTTACGCAGGATTTTGTGCTTCATCCGAGTTCGATCAAAAATATTGGACATTCTATTTAACCCGGCGTTAGTTAGGCGGGATCTCAGAAACCCCAGAGACTTTAGATTGATTGTAACATTGTAAAGATGTTTCATTAGTTAAGTATTTTTTTTGAATAATAAAAACTTAATTCCGTGGATCAGCGTTTTTACTCTGATAAATTGCAAGCCTCTTAAGCAGTACCTAATCTTATAATTATGAAAAAGGTATTTATTTCTATAATACAATATATTATTTCGGTGGGCCTGTGAGACCCCACCTTACCACTTACGACACATTTTCCCACCTTACCAACGCCGGGTTAATAAACCGAAGGTGACCTCCATATCTTGATAAAAAAAAGTAACAAAAATCATATTGCAGCACTGTATGTTCCCCTAGAAACGATATGCAGCATTTTTTTGAACATTTCTTTTATACGACAAATAACTTACGAGTTATTTGAGATCATCACGTTCCGCGACTCACCCTGTATAAGTCACGACGATTTCTATTAAGAAATTACTAGCTGCGCGTAATTGAGGATAACAATAGTTGCGTGCAGTTTGATCGCTACTTTAGGATCTCAATTCTCTGGCCTCCCGAAACCAATAAAACAAACTTTAACTTGTTAGAAAAATTGATCGTCTTCCTTTCGCAAGCTGAAACTAGCTACCAAGTCCTAAAAACAAATGACCCGACAACCAAATACTAAATTCGTCTATACATTTCCAAAAAATTATAATTTCTCAACATCTCCAGAGGATCTATCAACCATTTCCGAGGAGCAAGAATTAATATTTGAAAGCATCTACCTCCGCAGGGGGTTAAAAGGACGCTCTGAAGTATCTGCATAGCTCTAGTAGGGCAAATTTCCTTCTGGTGGAAGAACGGTCGCTGCAGGGAAACCGTGTCAAACATTTTTTCAAGTGCTGCACGCGTTTCATTAAAATTGGAGGGTGCGAGTCGACTAACGCCGCTTGTAAGCACACACAGAGAGGAAGTCGTAACAGCGGCGGATAAGTTGTTGCGCAAACTTTGCGCCGTTGATATGGAAGTTCCTCGGACTCTGGTCACCGCTTAGCCGGTCGTCGGGGCGTAATCCCGGTTGTAATCCGGCCGAAGGCGCGATTTAATTAAGCGGAAATTAATAAAGTGGCGGAGAGAGCGCGCGAAAATTCCTGCGGAAAATCACGTCGTCTCCGTCCGCGTTCTAATTGCCCTGTATACTCTGGCTCACCTGTGTTTGGCTCTGGTATACGTGTCGCCTGACAAGATATACACCTATATCCGTCTACGGGCACATCGGGTGTGTACGTGTCTATATCTCTGTGTCGTCTCTGTCTCCATTTACGTGTGTCTGTGAACGCGCTCGCGAGCGTTCCAGCCGCATACAACCCCCTCGCGAAACACCTATAGACGCGACTTGACAGGAATGTGTGATACCTATATACAAGGGTACACTCGCGCCACCCCTTATGTATACACGTGTGCTTCCCGAGCCACTGTATAGACACCATATATACGTCCGATTATTAGTGTGTCACACACGCTTGATTTGGTAGCGGGCTTATAACGGCCGCCATAGTGCCGAGAGGCGCCAGCTGGATGTGTTTCGGAACGCACCCCCGACCAACCCCCGATCCTACACCGCAGCTATCTCGCTTTTGTGTATCGCGCGCACACACACCCCACCAGGATGACGTTGACGATGACGGTCCAAACGCTGTTAGCCTCCGAACTTTGCGATTTTTCCCGAAAATTTAACCCCATTTCTAGGCATCTTGTACAATTTTCATCATTTTTCCAGTTCATATGGTGGTTTAAAGTCTTTCGGTAAGTTGTAGTAGTGATTACGGAAGTTCGTGAATTGGTATCAAGTTGGGGGTGGTTTCCCGAGGCTCATTGTTCGGTCAGGAGTTGAGAAAATTGGGGGTGAGGTCCTTGAATCAATACGACTCGGCTTTATCAGTCTGTAGTTTCCGGATTTTGTTGATGTTCTTTGTTTTATATCCTTCTACATCGTTTTGGGTAATTATTACGCGAGGGTGGTATTGATTCGAGGGTTGAAAGTAGCATGCAAGATGTAGAATCAAGAAACCAATTCGACTGGACTTTGATACTCGATTATTTTCCAAAGCCAGTGACTTATTTCGGTCATTTGATTTCGAAGATTGCTACTGACAATTGTTTATTCTAGTTTATCGTCAATTTAGGGGAAGAGGACATTTTATTTATTATTTATTATTATGAACGGACCGAGGTCCATTTACACAAATGTTTACGATAGAATAAAGACTTAACATAAATTACTAAGAAAGGACATGCATAAAAAAAACTTTTGGTATAAAGGTACTGATATTATAAGTTAATCCTGCTTTTTTTGAAAGTGTGTAACGATCCATTAAAATAATCAATACTATTATATAGAGTGTTGGAGTTCGCAATAATTCGATTTACAGGATTTATTAATCCATATGTGGATTTGTATTTAAGTGTTTGAAAACTTGCTCGATTCAAAGCACGTTCAGGTGCGTAAAAATTGATTTGCATCAGGAGAGAGGTACAATCTATATTGTTATTAATTAAATTAAAAATAAAGCTCTGGTCGGATACTCTTCTGCGAGCAGACAATGTTTCCAGGTTGACTATGTTTAATATTGTGGAGTAATCGTGATCAAAGATTGCCATAGGATTATTAATCTTATAAGAACAAAACCTGAGAAATTTATGCTGCACTCTCCCTAGCATGATTTCGTAATTTAAGCTATTCGGAGACCATATAACTGAAGCAAATTCCAACTGGGGACAAGGGTAATATATAGCAATCTAATTGTGTGTATTGAGTGAAAATCAGTAGAAAAGCGTAGTATGTACTGAGAAAAAAAGTAGTTACTTCAATAACACGCGTGATATTGTAATTTTTTTACTTGGATGAATATTAATGTATTCTTTTCAATAGTATGAAATTTAGAAGCAAATCGTGATGTATTTGAATTGTCTATCATGAAATGATTGAAAATATTATTTGATTCAATACCGTATATTATTATTCGTAATATTTCTTTTTTTCCTTCAATCAGATATGTTGTTAAAAAAATTTGAGAAATGTATTGATTTATACTGGAATTGGTTTGAGGCCATATCTTATTTTCTTGAAAACATTGATGGTCAAGCTATTGGCTTATATGATTGGCGGAAGTGAGTTTTGCTATTGAAATTCAATAGTATTAAATATTAAAATAAGTTCATATGATATTGGCACTATTCAATAGTACATCTTATTGAATCAACATATATATTTTTTGTTTCGACAGGATTTTTTTCTCAGTGTAAGAAATTAATAAATGAAACGCGTCTCTGTGTCAAATTTTCAAATAAGACACTTATGAGATGTCTCGTCCATAGCATCGTATGTACGACAGCATGGTGACGAGATGTCTCGTCTATTGTCGTGAAAGGGTTAACGATTGTCGACAGGGGACTGGGTCTGTGTCGTTGAACGCGACTTTTCCGTCGGAGGTGTTGTCGAACAATAGTCATTAGCGTAGATACTGGCCGAGGCGTGTGCGAGCGATTTAATAACGTGCCGCGAGTGGGCGTCGCCCGTCACCGACGGAACACACCAATGGGTGTCCGATATGTGTTCCGTCGACGCGACGCGACGGGCCCGGCGATCTCTGTGTGTACGTCACCGCACAAAGGAGTACACGTGCGAGATGATCTGTAATTACATGCTTTCAAACGCGACGATATCTGTCCTCTTGTTAACCGTTTTCGTTCTCCTTCTGTTTCAGGTGAGTTCACAGTCACTACCGTTGCTTGTCGATTAACGAGGCGTCACCGACGAGTCCTCCCCGGTGAGTGGGCGACTCACTGTCTCTTCTTGCGAGAATTCTTGACACTAAACCTACCCCCACTGCCGGTCAAATCACTGGTTTCACATTTTCCATTTTACAATTGTTGAAATCAGGGAACAAAAATACCAGTTATTCGATAAAAGTCGATTATTATTGAAATTTAAGATAGTGTACGCAAAATTTGAAGAACAAAACGATTAACACATATCGATGTTTGTACTTGTTGGTTACAAATAACAGTTATTAGTGTTCAAAAAATTGGGTCCTCCTCGATAACTGTTATCGATGGAGGAAAACTGTTTCGATTGCTCGAAGCAGTTATCGGTGAGGGAAGTTCATTTCGATCGCTCATAACAGTTATTGATGAGAGAAATTTATTTCGAATTTCTTCTCACTTGTTCATAATTATTAAAATTAATTTTGGTTGCTTATTTAATTATTTAGTTACTATTACTATTATATTATTGAGTTATTGGGATATTCTTTTTCGGTTGGAGAAAAAGCCTGTGAAATTCATTGAGAAGGTTTCGTACAACAAGATGAATCAACAGACCATAAGAACAACACAAAATCTGTTTGTTTGCTACATTAAATTTTGATTTGAGCAATTAATTTTACGAATACAAAGTTTATGAAATAATTGATTGTCTACCGTTTGAAAGTTGTACTATAATAATAACTATTAGAAATTTCCTTCATCAATAACTGTTATGAGCGATCGAAATAAATTTATCTCATCGAAACATTTTAATCATTTCTTGCTCGGTAGGTTTAGTATTAAGCACCATGCACAGTTTTTGGTCCATTTCTCTCTGGGACGGCTGCATCTCGAGCTGAGGAGTATTTCAGAATTGATCACTGGACTGCGGACTCTCAGAGACCGATTGACTTTCAGAATTTTTATGCACCACTTTCAGCTTATTACAAGAATTATTAAAGAATTTTTGTTCTGCATAGAAATCCGCAGTCTACTGATCACAGGAGGTTCGATATCCTAAAACAATTCTACAATTTCGTTTTACAAGAAACAATAGTCCTACAAAAGCTCTCGCGAACGTAGAAAGTATTCCATTGCGTAAACGCGCAGCACCTTTCATTTCCTCGGAACGTCTTCTACGTTTCACAATTAAAGTCAGACCACAAAGAAGCCTCCATCACCTGCTTAAAACGTATTTTGTAATTACCAACGGCTAAAACATTCCCTACAAACATGAAATAATTCAAGTCTACGGTCAGGTAATTGAATCCTCGTGCCCTGTGGGGTCTTCCGTGACGTCAGCAAAATTTTCTATACACTGCTGCACTCTGAATTATCTCCGTAAATTTTCAGGAATTTCTGGATAGATTCTAGTCTGATAGAGCGCAATCTGAAAATCCCATTTGAGGGTCAGAAATTTTGATTTTCCCGGGAGCCGCGGCGTTCGATCTCCAATTACCGAACCGTGTAATAGGCTTAAAGCCGCGTTCCCACTGTCGGGGGCTTTCTAATTTTCGGGACAAAGAATAACTGGCAACGTGAACGTGACTCGGCCGATCTTCTTAACGACGAGGAATCGGGAGGGTGAAGAAGCGGCGCGAAGAAAAAAAAAGGAAGAAAGGGAGAGGGGGGAGACAGAGAAAGAGAGAGAGAGATGATGGACGCGCGGTTGGGTCCGTTCTGAGACGAAAGAAAACGAAGGAAACATGGCGACTTTTGGGCCATATGGCGTTTACGGATACCCAAGCACCGTAAAACCTCCACGGACATAACCTGACCTCTCCTCCCCGTTTCTCCTCCTTCTCTCTCTCTCTCTCTCTCTCTCTCTCTCTCTCTCTCTCTCTCCAGCATGAGGCCGTCTCTACTCGAACGGGAGCCTTAATCAACAACCGTCAGGCCCTTAAAGGACGACGAATGGTCTCGGCTCTCTCGGAGTCACGAAACCGACCTGCCACGCCGGTAGCTGTCGGATCGAATTCGATCCTTCAGTTCGAAATAAAACGAGAGAAACTTTTTCCTATTCGTTACGAATTTCCGCTCTCGTCACGGGGAAAATTTCTCCCCGGGCTCGCCCGAGCATCCAGCGAAATTAATTCACTCGCTCCGCTCTCGTCTTCAGCGGTGTTTTCCTTGCCCGACGCCTCATCGGTTCCGGAGCTGTCTTTGGAGATATTCACAGTATTAATTATCAATCTCATAAATTGTCTAGAACTGACGATTCTGAATGGCAATGCTCGCTTGACACTAGAATAATGACCAGATTGATTTTATGTAGAGTTTGTGCGGCTGTAATATGTTCTACTATACAATAATTTCTTATCAAATATCTGGATTCGGTCGTTTTGACCGGTGCTGGTAGGTTTAGTGTTAACACTAGAACTACGAGCCCATCAGAATGACGAATTCCAGACGTTTTTACAATTCATGAAATTATAGAATCTTTTTAGCACACTGTCGTATTCAAGTATTACCATAAAAATCCTATAAAATCTGAATAAATTCGATCCTGTTATTATCATAAAAGAATAATGCGTCATTCTTCACTTAGGGTTCGGTAGTTTTAGCGTCACCCTAGTGTTCCGAATAAAATCCGAAGGAGACTAAGGGTGAAACGGACGTGGTCGGGCGAATAGAGCACAGTTCGCGAGAGGTGTTGAAAACAAGCGTCGGCATGTAGAGCAAACGCAATCGCCGGGGGCGTTGCGTGTAATTGAACCACAAGAGCATGGTCGCGTGGCGTAGCTGGAACAGAGGAGAAAAATGCGAGCGGGAGGGAAGGAAAAAGCGAACAGGATGCAAAAGGGCAACGGTGCGGTAGTGGGATCCAGAACCAGGCACGGAGGAAGGCACGATCTACCGTGAGATCTCGCCGGAAATCGGAACTGGCTCGGGCAAACCTAATCTAAGCTCGATCCGACCCCCGAGACACCGGTCCCGGCTTGCACCGTTCGCGGCGTTACAGCCGATGGACGCACACACAAGCGCGACCCCGCACGTTTCGCGCGATTATGCGAGCTACCGCTATGCAGATCGATCCCCGAGTCGAAGGTGAGGGCCTGTCGACTAGAGAACACGTCCGTGCGCTACGTGTGTCCATGCTACCCGGTTCTCCCTCGAATTCCGCTCCGGATTGGCTACCCGGTTTAATAACCGACCCTGGAGCTGAATATCTGTTTGCCGAGACTCGTAATTGACTTTTGATTTTGGTCTTTGGGGTGCTTGATCCTTTGTCAACCTCTGCAGTCAATGGAGACGGGGCAGTTTTTAATTGCGTGGCAATAGTACTGCAATTAAGTATTCATAAGTAGCCGTATTTGAATTTTGGTTTTGGTCCTTGTTCTTTTAGAAGTCATTGTGTATTGAGAATTTTTCGAGTTATTGCTAGTAGTATTATGCTAGAGAGTGTGTAGGCAATTGTGGGATATGCTGAAACTCGATTTTGGATTTTGATTTTCGTCCTGAGTGAATGTTAATGGCCAAGTTAAATTTTGGTTGCTGAAATTTTTGGACCTTCTCTTCTAGGTCTCGGAAAATGTTGGGTCCTCAGGTCTAGGTCTTGGGGATTTTTTAATCTTTTAAATATATTCTGTAGAACTTTTCTTATCTTTAATTTTGGTCCCTGGAATTTCTGGACCTTCTCTTCTAGGCCTTGGAAAATCTTGAGTCCTAAGGCTTTAGAATTTTTTAATCTTTTAAATATTTTATGTAGAACCTCTGTTATCTTAAATTTTGGTCCCTGGTATTTTTGGACCTTCTCATTTAGGTCTCGGAGAATGTTGGGTCCGCAGATCTAGGTCTTTGAAATTTTTAAATCTTTTAAATATTTTATGTAGAGCCTTTGTTGTCTTAATATTTTGGTCCCTGAAAGTTTTGGAGCTTCTCATCTAGGTCTCGGAAAATGTTGGGTCCTCAGATCTAGGTCTTTGGAATTTTTAAATCTTTTAAATATTTTATGTAGAACTTTTGTTATCTTTAATTTTGGTCCCGGGAATTTCTGGACCTTCTCTTCTAGGTCTTGGAAAATCTTGAGTCCTCAGATCTAGGTCTTTGGAATTTTTAAATCTTTTAAATATTCTCTATAGAACTTTTGTTACCTTTTTTGGTCCCTGGAATGTTTGGACAATTTTCCCACCCGCCGCAATCGTAAAAAGATGCGTCCCACTCGTGTGTTTCCTGCACCAATATGGAACATCATTTTTAAGTCAGTACGAAGAATTTTGTCGCTCGTGCATGATTGACGAGACAGTCAAAGTGTTAATATGTCACTCCGCTGATCTATTTACAACGTTTCAGTGCTGCTACGATTATACCCACATACGATCCAATTGTAAATACATATCACGCTCGTTGCATGCTTGCATTCACTGCATGGCATTAGAGTACAAACACTGATAACAGAAAAATCTATTGACTGAACCAGAAAGATTCAAGGGAAACTGTGTATTTTTAGTTTGCACCTTGAGAAAACGTCAAAATGACACTCAATACATGGAAGAGATCACGGGTGCCATAATCTATCGGAAGCACTTCGCGTTTTGCATTTGCTGAGATTCCAATCTTGGATGCAAATAATGTTATCACTGGATCAAGTGCTATAATGGTTTACAAGTCAAATTGGAGGCTGAACTCTTCACATTTTGAATAAAAATTATTGAAAGTATCCTCAATTGATATTCAAATTTATCAGAAAATTATTTAGATATCCTTACTGTCGGGAGAATTCTCATAATAATTTTGTTTCTATATTTTATTTACAAGTGTTGACTTTCTAAATTATTTTAGATGGTTGTATTGGCTTTTCTACCAATAGAAACCATAATATTCAACACCAGTGCTCTAAACATAGTGAAGACATAACCAAAAATCCTCAAAAGTTCACAGTTTCTAAATTCCTCAAAATTTAGATCACCTAATGCGAAGTCCCAAAAACGGTGTCTACGGTTCCCTATAGTCTCCCAATTGGTCCCAACTGTAGCGATGCACCGAATCTTTCTCACAGGCACCATAATTGGTAAGGTCGGAAACGAGCGATTCAGGGGCGGCGGGTTAGAGGGGGCCAGATCGAAGATACGAAGGGAAGAAATAAAAAGAGGCGAAGCGAGTTATCTTCGAAACCGAAACTTGCTTCGTGACTTCCAGGGAGCTGGGAGTCGGAGAAAACTTTCCGAGTTGGGGTTAAATGCGACGGGGGGTAGAAGAGGAGATGGTAGGGAGTTGGTTAGAGAGGAGGGGGAGTGGCGCGAACAACAATAGCAAGAACGGCACACGTAGGGACGTAAACTCCGCGGAGGATCAGGATATAATCTAGAGGCAGGCACCGTGGTAGGCACCATCTACCGTGAGATCTCCACGGAAATCGGAACTGGCTCGGGGCAACCCTAATCCGAACCTGATACGATGCTCGCAGCACGGCCGCAGGCTTCTCAATTATTCACCCGGCGATTTCATACTGTCCAATCAAAGTTTAATAGAAAACCGGACCGCGCATTAACCTGTTTGCCTATGAACCGCTTTTTTCCTCCGGGGAACTTGATTGTCATCGAGACCCGTATTTATTGTGCTAGGCGATGGAAGAGACACGTCCCCCGGGAGAGTCTGTGGTGTAAATAATGTTGCACCCTTCGTGTTTCGTGTCCTGAACCTTTATTTAAATTTGATTAAATGCATTTCTGTCACTATTAGAAAAATCCTAAATTCATGGGGAAACAGATTGTATCGATTTAACCCATTGTAACTTATAAAACAAAATCGTATCTGAAGAGAGAGACAGTTTCATCGTTCTCTTCTACTTAAATTTAAAACTCGTGTTCAAACCCTCACTAATTTTCACATTAACATGAAATCCAATACTTCTTATCTTGCTACCAAGCAGAAAATATTTTCACTAATATAATAACTACGCTGCGGATCTTTATGCGTTTACAGCAAAATTGAATAGATGAAATTCGAAATTGTTGAAAAATTTGAAAAATTGAAGATGTGAATGCATGATTTCTCCTCTATTGCGATCATTAAGGGAAGAAATAACATTCTACTTGGCTTCTGTTTTTTGCAATCGATGCATACAATTTTTATTTCGCATAAAGATCCGCAGTCTACAATAATAATAACCACACTGCGGATTTTATGCCTTTATGACAAAAATGGGTACATACAATTTAAAGCTGTGGACATATTAAAAATATCTAAGGGCATCAATGCATTAGTTTCAGCTGAATAGAATAATTAAAAGAGGAATACAATTTTTATTTGGCTCCTGTGACCTGCAATCGATGCAAACATTTTTCATTTTGCATAAAGATCCGCAGTCTAATAATAACAAATAGAAATCAGATAGGCTACTTAGAAAATCGTCAATTGTCATTCCTCCTTGGCATTAGAAATGTTCACTACCAAGCTAATAAATAAAAATTAGATGGGTGCTGGAGGCTAGTCAATTGCCATTTTTCTTCGGTACACCTCTCGCCTGGAGTGATTTAAAGACTCTCCCCGGTGCTATCATCTGGGAGACAAAGGCTCGAGTTTCCCGGAGGCGTCTGCGTCGAATCGAGCGGTTCTTTTTCGAGATTTTAAGTCCTTTTACGCTGAATGACGGCTCTCTAAGCTGGGAAGGTCCGCGCGCTCGGCTATAGCAAGCGTCAGTAGGCGTATTTATAGCAACAGTCAATAATTTCGTGGTGGAAAGCATCGCGTTTCGTCGAGAGCGTGGATACACGTCGCTGGAGCAGAGAAAGAAGAAAAAGAGAGTAAGAGAGAAAGAGGGTTCCGCGAGAAATGGACGCACCGAAACCGAAAGCTCTCGTGGCCTAGCTGCCGATCTTCGCGATTGCTCTATCGACAACGATTACCGACTGCTCAGAAATTCAACATGTTACTTCCATGCCCGACGGCAGCGTACTCTCGTTCTCCTAGTCGTCGTCTATAAGTTAATTCGAATCGATCAAGAGGCCGGTCGAAGGTACACGTGTCTCTTTTAATTTGCTATTGAAAGCGGTCTTATTCCTCCGAGTGAGAGGAACCGGGAGAGGGCAGCGTGTAATGGGGTCCCATCGACTCATTACTCCCCGAGTGCGCCTCGGTCTTCGGGAAA
Organism: Lasioglossum oenotherae; assembly: GCA_028455765.1. Lineage (NCBI taxonomy): Eukaryota > Metazoa > Arthropoda > Insecta > Hymenoptera > Halictidae > Lasioglossum > Lasioglossum oenotherae. Next base: position 8,022,197 of record CM052293.1, on the reverse strand, counting down.
AGGAAAAAGGGATGTGATTGCCAGCAGGTGCAATTTTCTTTATCTCTAACCGGTGTGCCGATCTTAATCCGACTGATATCGGCTATGTCACGCCACCGATGATACGTGGCAATCGACCAAACTCTCAAATCCGAACTTGTTTTGTACTGATAACGCGACCTCCTAGGCGGCCCTCCAGTCTCGAAAAGTTCCAAACATTTCACGCCACCGGCTGTGTGTGTGTGTGTGTTCTTCCTTTTATCATTTTAATTAGCTGAATCTAATACATTGACGTTATTTCATTTATAATCTACCGCTTCAAATTGCATCTGTTAATTTGTCTAATTGGCAGTGTGGTGATGAATTTTGCATTTATAGAACCCAAACGAAGAGAACCCAATTAACTTGATGTAATTAAATCTGCATAAAATTTTCAAATTTAACTTAAAGTCCATTTTGTGTGAATTTAAGTTTGAAAATGGAAAAGCTAAAGTTTCAAAAAATTTTTTTCATTGATGGACTACGAATGAAAATTGAAATGAGAAATTCTGTTGGATTGTGGCTGAAATTGATTTCTATGTTTTCAAAGGTTTCAGCGGAATACGAACGTGTAGAGAGAATTGATCGGGTGTTGTTAAACTTTTGTCGAGTATCTGTAAGTTTGTTAGTGTTTCGTGCGGGGTTAAACAAGCCCCGAGGGGTTAGGGAAGATTCTATAGCTAGCATTATGGTCGTGCTGCGACTGGCTTCTGTTAATAATTGATACTCTTGTAAGTAAGATCGAATGCACTAGCTGTTGAAATTCACCAGTTTGCGGTCGCTATTTATTGAGAACCGAGATCAATATCACAGTAGAAGGAAGTATAAACGAAGGATTACTTTCATGCCTTCCATGGATTGAGGTGCTCAAGGTTCGTTCGTTCGTCTTGTTTAATATTTTTCAGCTTCCAAGCTGATTTTATGAGAATGAACATTTTATGCAATTAATTTTTCAACAGAATATTTCCGTAGAAATTTTAATCAACTTGGATTAGTACATCCCCGATCTTCGCAAGAAGTAAAATCGTTACCACAGTATCTTCCGACGCAGAGGAATAAAGAAACAACTGTACGATCTAGAAAAGAAACATACACCAAGTAAACTCCTCTTTCGTCGTCAGTAGAAAATCGTCGATGCTAGTTTTCCGGGAGCAGATACCTAAAAGTTAGCGGTTAAAAATAGGAATCCTCGTGCTTCCTGTCTGAAATATTCGTTTTTTCACGAAGCAGCCAGCCAGAAAGGCACCCTCGAGTCGCCCAGGGTCTAGCGTCGGAGCAATTTCGGTGGGGGCCGGTTTGGATTTGTTCTCACGCGGCGTTATTTACGCGACAAGTCTCGGATTTTAATTCGAGACCACGGGTGACCGGTCTTGAAATTCGATCCAAAATTACGGGAACGATGGCCAGCCAGTTCCGGGGCCGGGCTGAGCAGAGCAGAGCAGAAACACGAGAGCGTTCCCGTTCGGTCCCAGGGAATTATGGTTTTCGACGGTCAGAATTATGGTTTTGCTACGCCAATGGTTGGGTCATTTCCTGAGTGTCGAGGGTTCTTGCTCCGTTCTTTCTCCTCCCTGTTTCTCACTCTCTCTCTTGTTCTCCTTCTTTTTCTCTTTCTCTCTCTCTCTCGTTCTCGCTCCCCGCGCTTTCATTTTTCCCTCTGTCTTACTTTCTTTTTTCTCTCCACGCTCGTCGTTTCTTCGTCTCTCCTCTCTTCTCGCCCCTTTTTATCCCTCCTTAACTGTGCTTCACCGTGGCTACCTTCTTCCTACACGAGACAGGGAACGGTTCGTTCCATGGAGCAGGAAAATTACAGATGTAAGAAAAAAGAAAACGAGAAAGATCCTCCACGAAAGAGAGGAAAAAAAATGCGAGCCTCGTTTCACGCCGGAACAAAACGTACTGTGGGATCGTGACAATGCGCGCCGAGTGCCTTGTTATTGGACGAAACTCGGGGCGTGGATTATGGTTTATTGGCTCTGACGAGTGTCGCAGCCTTCAAAGGGTTGCGGTGTTTTGGCCGAAAAACTGTTCCCCGAAGTCGTTTCCGAATTCTTTCCACCCTGGGCGAGCTGGGAGTTATGTTCCCCCTCGGTGGTCTCCTTAATTGTATATTTTTACCATTTGCTGTTTCGTGCAATCGAAAATTCTCAAACCGCAGAATTTACACAAATAGTTTGTCGAAAACCTGTTTCTTAATTTTTGCCACACTAAGCAAGCCAACACATTTATTTTGTCACTGAATTCTTCAGTTGGTACATTTGTACAAGCAGAATTTATACAGAATGGGAGGAAGAAGTAAATGTTCTGTAACTGAATTTCTGAACTCCCTTATCCAATTCATTCAGTTTTGTGTGTTTAATATCACAGGTACTCGAGGTACCATTTTTAGAAAATGATTCACCACCACCACCTTTTAACGCTTGCACAATTCTCTCCTCTCAAAGCCGCAGTATGATTGGAAAGTTTCCTCAGCGTAATTTTCTTTCTGCACTAACAATTCTCGAGAAGACACGAGTATTATTGATCAATCCAGCAACTTTATCGTCGTGCTGTATAAAATGTAGGCTCCGATAACATTGTTATTAGGTGTGCCAACGTGTAATCCACTATTTTTCCACAGGAGCTCCCAACGAGCGTTGAAATTGAACGCATTGATCCGCTGATCCCTCCTCTAAAAATGGCGGCGAGCGTGCTAGAAACTAACTAGCGATAAAGTCGTTCTTTAATCTTCTACGAAACACCAATCAATTTTATCAAAATACGTTGTCCTATAAATTCATCAACAAATTATAGACCCAGACGCAAAAATCCATCATCGTAAATCAATCTGTAACAATCGAAAACAACTTACTTTCTGTATCAGTAATTCTATCGCGTTCCAAGACAGACAAAAATCGCTCGACTCTTTCAGACACTATCACGCACACGACAAAAAATACATGAAAATACAGATAAAGATACACGATAAATCGAGAAAATAATTTGCCGAGACCGCGGAGGATTCCACCGATGAGAATCACACCCCGAAACTGGGCATTTACATCTTCCCACAGAAGTTGCGCGCTGCGATTCGTTCCGAAACGACGCCAGTAAAAAAAGACAAAGGCGGTCCACAGGAAGAAGAAGCGTAACCCTCGTTTATGCTGGAACAAAAAGTCCTCTCGGTGGGATCTCGATGATGTACACGGTCCAGATCGGAACGACTTTCCATCCCGTCGGAACGACCATTTTTTGATACTCTCGAAACAGGCCAATATGGATCCTCCGACCGAAGATTGCATTGAGAAGAAAGAGACGGCGAGAAGAATATGAACTCCTGCGAGAAAGATAGAGCAAGAGAATGTGTCTGTAAGAGAGAGAGAGAGAGAGAGAGAAAGAGGGGATCGATAAGGGTCGTCGTTTCTTGCCATCGGGGAGAATCAATTTTCCCCGAAGCGAGGCTTTTCATCGCGGGTATCGCGACTCGGAACCACATTTTCCTTTTTTCCTGCCTCTGGATTAACGTAATAAGCGCGAGATATGGAAAACACACCGGGGGACACACACCGACGCGTCGATCTCTTTGCACAGGTGCACCTAATCTGAACTTCTTTTCACCTATCGACGATTGAATTGTGCAATCGTGTTGATAGACGCGCGGCCAAGAGGCTCGCGTCGCCTTGCTGGCGACGGTAATTCGCATGTCGGCCCGCGAATCCTCCATTTCGTTGTCACGGGCTTTTTGTTGGGGCTAGAGCCTCGGGGGTGCGATCGCACACAGCTACGCTACTGGATAAATTCGAAGTGGAAGGCCAGCGTCATCCGTTTATTCTGGAAACTGTGAGAAGATGAAAATGAATGGAAAAGTAACGATAACCATCGATCTTGAAATAATTAATACACTGTGTACCTTGTAGTAAAATAAAAATTTGGGGCGATAAGTGGAAGACATAGGAACTGCGTAGACGTTCTCGTAGAAGTAGGTTCGAAAAATTCTAATAAAAATGAATAAAAATCTGAACGATTCTAGCCATGGTTGCAACGATATCGTGAAAACCATGAGACTAAAATAATTTCTCAGTTTATCATTTTGCCGCCATAGATTTACGAACGGTCCTTCCCCGAAACATTTCTTCCGCAATTCTCGCTTATCTCTTCATCTTTCGTGGGCCTGGAAAAATCTGTCGGCCCAGACTCGCCGGGCCTCTTCGGGCCTGGTGTTCGCGGAGATACGTAACCTGTGATTTGGGTTTTCGGAGGTCCCTAATCCCAGGACCCTCGTCTCCTTGCACAACCTCGTTATTGCTGTTCCGTGTGTAAAACAATGAGATTAGCGCCGACGGAGAACCGGTCGCACGCTTTTAAAGCCCATAATCCCACACGGCTAGAGACCTGCCAGAGGATAGCTACCACCGCCTGCATCCGATCTTCTTCTCCTTCCCCTTACAGGCTCCCTCGCAGCCCTTGCTGGCCCTGCTGCCTGGGCTGCTGTCTAGGTTGCTGCTGCTGCGTCTTCACCCTCTACCTGTTCCCGGAACCTACGGACCTGGTACGAAACGAGACGCGTTCCAGGGGTCTCGAACCTTGTGGAACCTGGTCGATGGGAAATTAGCCGGATTGCAGGTTTTTCGAACCCTCGCTGATCATTGCTGTTCATTTGAACGATGCTGCGGGATGCCGATCTTCTGGGGCCAAGGACCCTGATTTTTCCGATAGGTTTGGCATCTGTGTAGTCCTTGAGGACTCCCTTGCTTTCTTCTTCTTGTTCCTGAACTGCAAATTTTTATATTTCCTTTATTCAGTGCTATTTTTGTAGTTTTTTGGACGGTACAAGTTTCATGTTTTCCCAGGCAGTGAAATTTTTTCCATTTCCTTCAGTCGGTATAATTTTTATATTTTCTCTGTCATGTAGAGATAGGTGAACTATTATCCCAGTACCTTCGATGCACAATGCGCGAGTATGCTGCAGGTCTAAAAGTCGAGTCAAGCACCGAAGAGTTGGAAAAGTGGATGAACCAAAAATGTCGGGCAGCGGTTGGATGTCGCAAGCGAAATTCATCCGGCGTGGTTTTTACGAGACCCGTCGGGAGAGTTTACGAAATGTTCCCGGGCTTTCCATCTTTTTCCCCCCGTCGTCGTGCAACACGAGGAAGATTTACATTCGCGCAGACGTTGATCGCGCGTTCGCCTCGGTCTGTGCGTGTTGACAACGATGCAGGGCAGATAGTGCACACAGCGCGCCTGTGCATGTGCATTCACACGTACCCGGTGTAACGGCGCTGACGCATGCGCGTGCGTCGGTCTCGCAGCAGCTGTCCGCCAGGTGCGTGGCCCGCTCGACCAATCAGGGGCCTCCCCTTGACCGGGGGGTGCTCAACCTTCGGTGCCCTCGATTACCTGCGCCCTTTTAACGTGGCCCGGTGTAACCTGCGATCGAACAGGACCATCCTCAGCACTATCGAATATCTCTCCTCCCTCGCGAAAATATTCTTTCAACCTCCCACACAGGAAACACGAAACATTCCTGACGGAATTGTACGCCTTTCTCGGTCACCTGTGCTGGGGCTCTGCTGAGACTCTCGCCGGACTCACCAGGTCCACGTGGAAAATATTCTCCTTGGGTTTATGCGATTATTCAGGGGTTTTCGGGGGTGGAGTTACCTCTCTTGGTCAACCGTCCACTTTTCCACACCATTTGGAACGATATCACCCTACTGTGGGTGACATAAATTTACAGAAATGCAGCGTTATTACCAAACTGTGGATTTTATGTGTATATGACAAAAACGAGCCGGTGCAATTTAAAACAGTGAAAAGATTCAAAATGTTTGGGAATGCTCGATAGAGATCCAACAAAACATCAACAGCAACCTTTGAAATTCTCCAGACACTTTATTTGTCCTTTCTAAAGAAATATTGAATCGTTCCTTCTAAACGACGGAAGTTTCCTGGTCGGTGGCTGTCCACCTGGAGTAGCACTCCTTTCTGGGGAACCTGCACCCTTTCCTGTGGCTTCATTGTATCCCGTCGTACAATCTGAATATCTGTAATCTCTTGACAAATATTCGCCTCTACTCTCCCCAGGAAAGCGACATTTCCGTGCTCGATAGGTGTCTTCTTGGAAGACCAATTCTTTGCGACTACCTGAACCTCCTTTTGTAGGCTCGTGGAATGTCGCAAAGAGCTGTTAGGCTACTCATGCTCTCTTTACCTTGGAAACAAGAGAACAAGAATTCTGATAATTAATCCTGTCTACTAGAATTTGATTCGAAGTTTGCAACTTGTGGCTCGATTGAGTCATGCATTTTCCCCATAAACTGAAATTTGATTATCCGATAGGTTTCTTCCGGGGAGAAAATTGCTTCCCACGTGATCTATGCCATCTACACCCGCAGTGTTTCATCTTTCTGAAAAATATTCACTTCCTCCGAAAATTGAAGTCCTCCGCCTGATAGGCGTCCTCGATGGACACTCTCTTCCGGATTACCAGTTTCCTGTAGGCACATTGTGTCTCGTCGAATCTCCTCGACATCCTCACTCACGAAATTCACCTTTTCCTGCCAGAAGCTGCACTTTCTCTGGGCAATGCCGCTCGCACACTCGTTCACCTACTTGCGAGCCGACAATCGGCCGTCAAAATTACTCCGTTCGATCACCGGATCATTTTTCTGTCAGATATTTCGATTCTAATTCATTCATTCATTTTGAATCCCTGCTTCCATTGTTTTGCCGTTGCAATTGGACGGCTCTGTTTACAGACACAACTCGGATATGAGCCAAACGTACACAAATCTGGACGTAACATGTTGATCGATTCATTATTGTTGATGGCACGGTGAAAATGCTCAGGACAACTACAGAGATGATAAAGACACTGGACAATAATTGTATTTCACTGGCACGTTGATCAAATTTCAAATTTCTTCAAGCTGATCTTTATTATTCCTATTTCTTGCGTCGTTGTGTAAACTCTCTTGATCCGCGGTCAAATATGGCAGCTTCCTGCAAACAAGCTGCCGACTGTCTTTCTTTCGAATATTTCAATTTCCCCGCATCTTGCAGCTCGACTCCGTGCAATTTTCGGTTAGCACTTCGGACATTTCGCCATTACGAAATGTGCTTCTTTCTCGGATGTAAATTACAATTCGCCTGCTCCCCATCCCCGAGACCACTCCTTTCGCTTCAGGAGTGCTACGTTAACTTCGATCGCGAGGCGGAAGCGCGTTCGCAATTTCTCGGAGGCCAAAACGTGCGAATAGCTTCCCGAGCTGGTAATGACGGACCTCCAGGCGTAGAATCACGATCCACGGACGCGGTGATCTGTTTCTGCGAAATAACTGTGTCATTAGCTGGTCACTAACAGCGTGTACAACGGTTGCTGCCAACCCCGGATTAGCGCAACGACTTCGACCAGCCGAGTTTTCATGTTCGTCCAAGTTGTCATACTTCATTTGATTCTTAACAGGACGTAGATGTAGAAAATGGTTGCTTGAAAAATTGTTATATTTTAAGGCAAGGGAATAGTAAAAAGCCTGCAGCACTTTCTGGTGCTGATCATTGCCTCCATCCTTCAAAAACCCTCAGAGACAGTATGCTCCACACATTCCTACCGGTTTTGCACAATCTCCACGAGCTCTAAGAAGTTAGGTGCTAGCTTCCCGAAGCGATAAACAACAAAATCTCCAAGTCCCACAAATCGCAACGATCCCATTTAGGTAACTATTGTATACGGAGCTCATTAGGTCGGGCGCAGAATATTTCTGGGGCATTAATAAGGAGGCCGAGTCCCATACTTCACGTCCGATACAGGGTATCCGCATAGTTCAGCTAGCAGGGCACGGGATCGGCTGCAGCCGTAAGTGACCAATCATCTCGGGCCTTACTTTGTCCCGAAATCGGGACGCGTTATCACCGGCTGGTCAGGAGTCTCGCAGCTGTTCGCGAATCGGGTCCGCGTTTTCGCCAGCGTGTTCGTCCACGTGGGTCCGTTGGTTGCGAAACTGTTCCTTTGGCGATAGAGAGAGAGTCCTAGGCAAAGAATCGTAACATACGAGCGATCCATTAAAGGCGATCGGCTTCAGCTGGCCGATCCGGCTAACTTTATCCACGGCGAATTGTCCCGGGGCCGGGCCCCTCGACAATGGACGCCATTCCGTCTCATTGTCCGGCCAACGAAGAAAGATAGGCCCCCGTGGGGGTTACCGGGGGGCAAGAGGGGGTGCGAGAGACGAAGAGAGAATCTGAGCAGAACGATCGTCGTGCGTTACACACCGGAAAAATTTTACAACTCCCATTCGGCGTAATCACTTATTGTGCGCGAGAGCGCGCGGCTTAAGACCCGCTCCTATTATTATTCGGTGATAGGTGTACCGTGTAGAACATAAAAGGGTACAAATGCCGGATCGCCCTGGAGAAATCGGCGCCGCTTATGGGAATCGGTTGCATCATGCCGCGACGGAAAAATCGTGTCGAGATCCGGATCTCTCGGAACGGATTTCATCCCTTTAGGCAGAATACGCATCGTATTTTTAATTAGTTCGCGAGTTTAACGAATCTTTTTTGTATTTGACACTTTGGAAAAATTGCACTCGTTCCGGCTTCTCGCACGTTTTCATCCCCGGTTATTGTTTATGCCAGCTGCGCGCTCTAAGGGATGTTTAATTAGCCCTTTGTGGGATAGACGGTTGTAAATAGATTTCGTGTCAGCCTTTTGTACTGTACTGGAATCGCTGATTTGAGAGTTGTGCAAATAGAGTGAAATATTTTTTAATTAGCGGGTAACAACATGGAGGGTGAATCCATATTACAATAATACTTTCAGAAATATTTTTCTCTGTCTGGTTGATACCATTTCCATGAGAAGAAAAGTTTGATCCATGAAAATCGCAATTATTTTTGCGCGAGCCTAATGAACCGACTGATCCCTCTCCCCGGCGATTCCCACTTATGCGAAAAGAGAAATTGCGCGGCGGCAGGCCCGAAGGGGAGAAACGAAAGCGAAAAACTCCGCGGCAGAATGTTTTCTCCCTTTCTACAGACGAGTCAACCGCGAGTTAACCGTTTAGGGAAAACGTCGGCTCCTTTGAGACGCCCGCGCAAGATTTGCCGCTGATTTGCCGGGGAAACGTTGTGGAAATGTCGTGGGCAAACGAGAGAGAGAAATAGAGAGGAGGAGAGAGAGAGAGAGAGAGAGAGAGAGAGAGAGAGA